>JAGKPY010000085.1:0-115754 GCA_022609225.1 Boeremia lycopersici
AAATAAAATAATAAAATACTAAAACTTAATATTTTTCTACTTTAGAATATATAAGCAAAATAGTATATAAATTATATATATATAATAGATAGACTGTCTATAGCTTAAACCTCTACTATAGTATAGTTATAGTATAGCTTACACCTCTACTATAGACAGCCCGCTTACCTAAGCCGTAGGACTGTACGGTTACAGGCCGTAGTACGGACTGTTGGAAACGCTGCCTGCGTCTGTATCCGAGATGGTGTATTTGACAGCGAACGATTGACACTCTTGCAAAAAACTGACTGCTATACCTTTATAAAGATGCTTCCGGCTATAAGGGCAGCACCAGGCCCACCATTTGCCCACGTCGCTTCCATCACTCAATTACCTAAAACGTGTCATAGGCCCAACCATGCGTTTTGGTGGAGAAGTGAATGCAGAATCTTTGCCTGAACCCATGTGAAACACGTCTAGTGGACATCACGCAAGGACGTGTGGCCATTTCGCGTATGTTTGCCGTGGAGATGTTGAACCATGCGCAGTGCCAAGCATATCGTCATTTGAATTGATCTCACGCAATTGAATGGTCCTCGCATCGAAGCAACTCTGGTAAGCGCACGAACAATCATCTCTAGCGATTTGTGAGCAACGAGAGGTTCCGTAGTCATCCTTTGGGCGCTGTGGTCGCACTGGTTTTTGAACGAAGCGTGCTACTGATACAACAATCCGATAGTGTTCACCTTTATGGGCTTCAGTAATCTCTGAAGACAGGAGACAGATGTCACTGCACAGATGTTAACGTAACCAGACAAAATCACCATGAATCGCACCCTTGAGTCAATGTCACCGCCGAAACAGTAGGATCTTCACCGTTACGCTCAGAATCGAACACAGACGCTTGATGCGGTCGAACACAATTCAGATCGTGCATGCAGTAAAGCGTCATAATCATCAGCTGTTCATTGATATGTGGCGCAGTTTGCGTTAAGAAGGTGCCAGGAGTGTCAGCATGATAGTCGGTGCCAACAGCGTCTTGTTCCCGATCTAACATGCTTGGCCCCACATTATTCTATCTGTGAGCCAATCACAGCGACTCAGTCAGTTACTGCTCAACATTCAGCGCTCTCTAACTTCGCATTGCTTTAGGTGCGCAAACGTTTGCTTCCAGTCCGACTTCTGTACCACAGACGTCTTATAGTCGCCTTGGTGCGCATCCTGTACCCGGAGCGGATGGTGACAAAGGCAGCACCTGCCGCTGGTACGCCATATAGAATGAGACTACCCGACCCGCCAGCCCCAGCGCTCTGAGACACAGAGAAGGCGCTCCCACGATCGACACTCCCTTTGTGTGATTGCCAGGCAGCTGCATGAGAGTCTGCGCGGTAGTCAGCATGAGCCAAGATACCTTACGGTCAGATCAGAAGGCGTACCACGTCTAACGCCTGCCAATCCAAAGCCGAAGCCATGGTTGACCACCGCAACGCTCCAACCTGTGGCAACAGCAGCAATCAGTCCAGCAGTGAACGGTCGCCTGATAGTCTGCAGTTGTAGGCGTGCAGTCGTGCGCTTGATGTGGTTCATTAGCCGCAGTGGAGATAACATCTGGTCGTGTGAGAATGGCGCCAGACGCTTGCTCAGCGCGCCGATAACATGGGTAGAGCGATGTAGGTGAAAGTAAGAGCAATGGAAGAATTCGAAGTTAGTAAGTGGTGCTGAGGCACATGTTACAGTAAGCGCCGTGTTGCCGATAGTGTAAACGTGGGGGCGCCTGTCATGCAAGCGTTGACTGCAGAGGACGAGAGAACATTTAACACATGCCTCGTCCTTTGGATCAAGAAGACATTGGCTCGCTCGCGAAGCAATAACTGGCGTCGCACGACGGCTGCTGGCAAAGGGCGGTGGCTGCTGGAACAAGTACATTCGTCATAATACACATGTACACTGGCTGTGCTCGAATTTGCCGCTGCTCTTTCGAGTCTTTCTCCTGCCTCTCCTCAACCACGTTCTGTCCATCTCCTCTATACCGACTCAGCCTGCACCAGCTCGGAGACCTTCTGCTCGATCGACTTGTCGTCCAGACCCTTCAACTGAATCTTCTTCTCCTTTCCGAAGTCTGCTCATCTGTCAGTGCCATTGGCTGTGTAGCGTGTCGGGCCAGACGCACTGTATCTCGCATAGAGCGTAGGCTCGAAGCCGTTGGCCTCGCGAATGAGGATCGGGGTGTGCGGGTTGTGCTTCTTCATTGTGGGGTAGCTGCGCTGGAGGAAAGACCTGTATTCCATATTAGCCATTGCGCTTGCCATCTCCCGTCTCTTCCAGAGGCGCCGGCGCATCGCAAGCCTTTCGTGTGCATGGGGCGGCGTACCGTGTTGCAGCGCTGTGCTCGCTGGTCTGGCAGAACAGAAACCGCAGCTCCTTCAGCCCCGCGCTAAATGCATACTTGGACGCCATCGTGTGTCGTGTTCGAGCGGTGGTGGGTATCAATTGGTGGAGGTCGTCGCCGTCGCCAACTGACGTGAAGCTCTCGCAGACCCGCCGCGCCAAGCCAATCGGAGCACCGCTCAACATCATCCGAAATCTGACTTCCGGCATCGCGACAGTGCAACGACTCCTGCACCGTCGACCACCCACGATCCCCCAGCTCGCACCCTCTGACGGTCCACCATGTCGTTCCGCCCCGGCTCCCGCATCTTCAGCGCCTTCCGCTCAAACTACCGCCAGTTCTACGCCCGCCGCAATGCCTCAACAGCACCGGGCGCCGCGCAGCCCGCCGGCTTCGCTCGCTTCTGGAACTCGCCCATCGGCCCCAAGACCGTCCACTTCTGGTACGCCTCGCTCGCTCTCTGCCTACGGCAGGGGCACTGCCAATTGCTGCCTGCAACCTGGCAATGCCTTATCTCCGGGCCCGGAGCGTCGCACAAGCTGTGACTGCACACATGCTGACTGCTTGCACAGGGCACCTGTTATGAAATGGGCCATGGTTGCCGCCGGCGCCGCCGACTTCGCGCGCCCTGCTGAGTCGCTCTCGCTGACCCAGAACTTCGCCCTCATGTGCACAGGCGCCATCTGGACGCGCTGGTGCTTCGTCATCAAGCCCCGCAATGTCGTCCTGGCTGCTGTCAACGCCCTGCTGTTCTGCGTCGGCGCCACACAGGTCGGCAGGATCTACTCGTACAACCAGAGCCTGAAGACCGGCGAGCTGGTCAAGGCCGAGGGCAAGGAGCTGGAGGCCGACCTGAAGGCGACTGCTGCTAAGGCCGAGAAGAAGCTGTCATAGAGCTGAGAAGAGAGCCAAGGTCATGAGGGAACTGTGGTGTTGGAAAGGGAAGGTGAGAGGCAGAGGTTTGGGCATCTCCAGGGAGAGCCTGTGAATGAGGTCGTAGATTCTGGTGTACGATTTATCTCGACAAGCGAGCATGGCACAATCGATTTGTTTCGGCAATAATACATTGACTACTTGGACGCTGACCTAGACACTGTTCTTGCACGCGGTCCCCGAACCATAAACACCCTCCAATCACTCAACTCTCGCCGGGCGAAGCAGATGTTGAAAGATGGGATATCGACCAAGCTGTGGTTGGATGCTGATGAATAGCTAGTCTGTTTAACTCCGTCCACACTGCTGAACATGACTCCGTAACACATCAGGGTCAAAGATTTGTTGATCACAACGTTGGCAACGCAGGCGCGCTGCAAGGGGTTGCTTGGTGGCCTGTTGTCGCAACTCATCCAAGTTCGTCGCCGAAGAATCTGCAGGGACATCAGATCTAGTCGCGCTGGTCGCATTCCTGGCCCGGGAGAACACACGGCCATTCGAAGAGGCCGTCGAGATTGTCTCAGCATCGGACGGGGATATGTCGAGTGTCCAGTTGAGGACACGATCTTTCAGAGCCCCCCCAAGCCTGCGCACAAGGCCATCGTTCGTTCTGTCCTTCTTCGGCGCGTATTTATGGGTCAGATACTACTCTTCAAAATTTTGATTGTTTGCTTGGACTTTGACTATAATGCTTGTCAGTACATGTTAGGTAAAACAGGTATAGTACTACGACTCACCAGAAGAACGGTATTTCCCCTTCTTGGCCACAAGTTCTGTGCCACAGTCTATCACATCGCAAACAAAGTAGTAACGGTGATTCTTCCTGAGGTTTTCTGCACGTTCAGGAGTTGTCATCCCCTGGCTTCCGCCGCATCTCGGGCAGATCCATTCGTCAACTCTGTATTCATCGCCGAAAGGATTGCGAGAGATGTCGATCTTTCTGAGTGATGTTGTTGCTACGTTCCGATCAGTCAGCTCTGCTTACGTGACAACAGCTGGATCAGAGCGACGTGAAGAGGAAGCTCTCAACCAAGCTTACATTTCGGTTGAGCAGCGCTGATCCCTCGTTTCGTATCGCTCCCTCTTGGAGGCAGAATTGGGCGAGAGAAATTGGGCGTGGCACTGAGCATGGTGGCACCGTCCTTTTCGTGAGTTGGCACTCTTTCGGCGTTAGAGATGGCAGATGATGTACGACCAGTCGTTCGATCCATGTTTGTAATAGTGAGGGCGATGTAACGATTTTGCCGAGTAAGATAGTGTTGCAACGAGCGCGATAAGAGGTGGATGGTGATGGGATGGCAGAGGTCAAGCGTTGGGCGTGAGATGGCGAGGGAGGCAGCCTCGACAGGTGCAAGAGCATAGCAGCCGCTGCACCTGCTTCCCGACTTCTGAATCCAGCTCTTTCTTCTCCCATCTCTTGAGGTAGCTGCAATCTCAGGCCCAAGCATTTTTCCCGCCTCAAGTACAGCAATTCCCACAGCTGGCGCAGCACTCTCCGCAGCACTCCCCACAACCACCGCAACACTCTCCGCAACACTCTCCGCAGCTATCACCACAGCCATCGAAGCAAGCAAGAATGCCGGCCCAGCATCCCGCAATGCAGCTGGCAAAGATGTCGACCCCCCAAGGTCCAGAGCGATCGCAGCAGCGATTGAGTCGCGCGCCCGCATCATCCATATTTTGGGACTGAGCCATCCCATAGTCCTCGGGATCAGACATTGGTGCGTAATTCATGCTGAAGGTTGGTGTGTTGCGAGTTGGTTCGGCGACGCAAATGGTGTTGATGAAGGAATAAAGAACAAAGATCTGTAGGAACTGTGAGCTTGTAAGTAGGAGAATTTTGAGGCTGTAGAATTCGCCTCTGTGCTCTCAAATTAGATACGGGTCAGATTACAAGCCAAACGAACCAAAACCCGGTGGTGTTAGACACAGGCGTCCAGCTCTTGAAGGGGCGCCTAACCGTGTCGGGCTCGCTTGACACTGGTGTTGTGCACTGCCATGGATGAGCCACCACAGGCCCGATTCTTTACTTGGTTTGGTCTCCACCGGTATGCTTAAAGTGCTTATGATGATCAGACCCGAAGCTTGTGGCACAATGCTTCGCGTGCGCTGGCTTTGCCAGGGCTAGGCCGCTAGGCTGTGTGGGTACCTATGACTAGCGCCAGGGCTGACCGCAATTCTATCTGAGAGCTGACAATATCCACATTGACATAGCCGTTCGTATATTCGACACCACCTGGCTCTTCTGCGCCAGCCATGTCTATTCAGCTCTCTGAGTACCTCCAGAAGCCGTTCGTTCTCAGCACCGAGCGGCTCCTTATCGTACCAACCCCAATTGCAATCCAGTACGTCGCATATGTCCGCTTGTATGGCAGGCTGCACGCAAGCGAGGCGTTCTGCCAAATGGCGTTTGGTCCACATTTCCTCGCTCGGGAGCTGAGTGATGAAGAGACACGAAATGTCATTCTCACACGTGATCTCGAGAGGTGCTGGAAGCGCAGAGGACTGGGCGACTTTGCAGTTGCCCTGCGCACCAAAGACGACGGTTCGAATGTCATTCCTAGTGACCTTGGGAGAAAGCTGGATGGGGAGGAAAGTCTAAGGATCTTGGACTTTGCTGTCGACGGCGAATCAAACATGTCGATTGGTGCCCTAAACTTGGACGAGGTCACATGGGTGGGCTATGCAGGTGTTCGTGACGCAACGACAACATCGATGCCAGATCGGACCGTAGATGATGAAGTACTGCCGCCATGGCAAGAGATGATCGAGCTGAGATACGGCGTGCACGGGGATCATTGGGGTAAAGGTGTTGCTGGCGAAGCAGCAAGAGCAGTGATGCAGTGGGCTGTTGGTGAGAGAGGAGTGAGGCGGTTCCTTGCAGAGACAGAGAAGACAAACACGAGAAGCGGAAAAGTGTTGCAGAAGTTGGGCTTCAGAGAAAGTGGCACAGACTATTGGAAAGAGCCGAGTGAGACGGAATGGGAGAAAATGGCTACGTAGATTAGTTCTACGTTTGCTCAATGGAAGCGCACCAAATCACCTCGGGGTCTTGTGATTGTCATTTCTGAGGCACATGCAGTCGGAAATTTGAACAGTGCTAGTCATAGAAACGCTACTGAACAACTCCGTTCAAGCCTACACAGTTCAACAAGAAAACTCCTGATGAGACTATTCATCGTTCTTGCCTGATCCTGCATTTTGCGAAGCGGCTGTTTTGACGTGCCTGAGTGCAGTAGTTGAACAACTTGCCCAACATCCGCTCAAGACGAAAAGTCCAGTACTGGCAGGATCATCCTAGCGACATAAGACGTAGAAGAGACACGCGCTTTACAGGAGTGTTTTACGACGGGAGGGCATTGAGAGTCTTTTGAGTCTTGAAGGACTTGTTTTGAAGCACAGGGCTAACTAGCTGCCTGGTTTATTCTAAAAGTGTATACATCGTTTGGACCGGTCTCGAAATGCTCAAAGCGAATGCGCTAAAACCCAGAGTTGAATTTTGAACCTCATGCCGTTGCCTTCTTGCCATCATCCTGCAAGATCTTGTTCAGCGAATCCCGCTTGATACAATTCTCAAACGAAAAGCTCTTTGCCAGCTCCTCCAGCTCTGCTTCTGTCTTGCCCTCGAACAGCTCAGCAAACTCCCACCCCATGTATTCACTCATCAGGCACTCCCTGACAGCCCTTTCGATTTGCCTATCGAAGGTCCAGATGTTAGGATATTTCTTCTTCTGAAGGTGTTCGGGCACCATCTTCTTCAGACCCTCAACAAATGGCTCGTATACGTCCTTGACGCCCTCCTTGTTAACGCAGCCCCAGAAGTCGAGAGCAAGTTTCTGCTTCTTGGCCACGAAAGGTGCGACAAGTTTCATGTATGGTGTCTCCGGGTTGAGGTACACCATCCCTTGGTAGCCAATGTCCTTGTACAACCAAATACTCCAGCTGACTTTGTCTTGATCGTACATGGCCAGCTGATCCTGCAGCATGTGGTAGCGCGCGTTGTTGACCTTTTCTGCCTCTGGATCAACTTGTTCGTTCGCATAAACCGGTCCAAACTCGCCGTTCCAAATCGGAACATTGTGTTCGCGCATGAAGAATGCTTTGCGGTCGAACTGTCGCTTCAGCTTTCCTTTGTGCTCATCGCTACCGGAGTAAAGAGCTTGGCCGGGGATAGGGAATCCGAACATTGCGTAGTCGTGGCAGGCGTACACTGCGTTGGGCAGAACGTTCTGGAAGTATGTGAAATCCATCGAATATGTGTTGCCGTCGATGAAGAGCATCGTTTCTGGATCTACTGCCCGGACGGCCTTCTCTGCACGCTCGTACCATGATGTCAACCTGACGTGCTCTGGGTCTGCCGGCTCGTTCAGCAGATTGTAGCCGCACACCACCGGGTTTCCCTTGTAGTGTGCTGCAATGGCTTTCCAGAGTTCGATAGCCTGGTCTTGGAAAACTCGGAACTCCCAAAATATAGCTTTGTTGGACCCGCCATCAGAGTGCCAATCTTGATTCTGGCCACCAGGTGCAGCGTGGAGGTCAAGAACAACGTAGAGGTTGTATTTTGCGCAGATGTTGATGACACGGTCAAGGAGTGCGAAGCCTTCTTTCTTGTAGTATGTCGGATCCTGATCATTAATGAAGTGGCGGTAGTTGAATGGTAAGCGGATGCAGTTCATGCCGAGAGAAGCATAGAATTCCGCATCGGCCTCAGTGAAGAAGTAGTGTAGTAACCTATCGAAGAAGAATTGTGCCTTTTCCTTTCCTAAGACAGAAGCAAGAGCTGCTCGGTGCTCGTGCTCGTGGCCAGGGTAGCCCGAGACGAAGTTCTCCATGTTGAGGTAGCCGCCAAGGGCTGCACCCTTCAACACCACGCGCTCACCGGCAGCGTTGACGACAGCATCGCCAGACGCTCGCAGGGGCTCACAAGGTGGATTCAGAGTGTGGATAGCCATGTTCGTAAAAAGGGCAGTGGAATAGGAAGAGTGAAGTGAGGGAATGAGATATTGGGAATATGATCATAATGGCAGCAAACGGCTTCTAATGTATGTTGACAGGTTTTGATACTACTCGGTAGCTTGCTTCTGATACTACTCGGTAGCTTGCTTCTGATGCGTCGACGCTGCGCAGAACAGTGGACCGAAGTTGATGCGCTCCCGACACTCCGCGAGCATGCGGGGACGATAGTTCGGTAACGTCAATTCTGGGGAATGGGTCTAGCGCGTGCATCATGCAACCGCGCCTAGCGCCCTCGGGAAGCACGACTCATGATTAGCCGGTCCGGATATGCACTGCGGCCACTCCATCAAGTCCTTGCCGGACAGTTGTGGTACAATTGCCGAAGAACTCCCAAAATAGTTGAAAGATCTGCCGCTTCGTGTACCCAGGCTTCAAGTAATTGAATCACATCTTCAACAGATCTTTGCCATCCACTTGGTAGGTCGCAAGCGAGTTCGCGTACGGGCGCTTGATCATGTCCATAAGCGGTGAAGCTACTCGCCGCAGCGAGTAGGACGAGAGCACTCCGTGTGCATGACTTGATCATACCAAATGTGCCATGATGTCTGTGTGAAAACCCGGGGCGGTTGACATCGACGCGGTCCACATGGATCTGGAGGCCCTTACTCGCCAGTTGCTGTACAACCGGACTAACATCGCCATTCATACCCAATTGTATGGCTCTGTTGACGAATGGCCAGTAAAGAATTTCCCAGACATTGATAAGATGCCCGCGGAGAACAAATCGGCAGATCTCGTCTTCTTCCACTGGTGCCTGTGTAGACATGTTCCCAGGTAACGCTCGAATCCAATCCAGGATTTGAGATTCGCGGCCTGGCACTGCTTGAGCCAGCCCCAAAATGTAGTCTTGCCCGGGACCTGGCGTAAATTCCATGATCTCTTTGGCCATGCGACGCCACAGTCGCAGTAGCGATATCTCAGAGAGGTAGAAGTACCAAGACATCTGCTCCCGGGTCTCAGCCTCCGCATTAAGCAATCTCTGCACTTCGTCTTGATGATTTGGCGGAGTTGGAAAGAAAGGTGGATATCCGGCGATGTCAATCTCGGAAAACAGAAAGCCCGGCAGATTGAGGTCATCGTTTACCTCACGTTCGGACTTCCATGCCGACCAGTAGATGGCTTGCTCAGCAGCTGCTGAACGACGCCCTGCTTCATCCAACTGCTCTCCGTAATCCTGTGTGAAAGCTATCAGAGATTGGAAAGTCTGGCAACAAGCCAATGACTGCATGAAATATCGCCAGGCCGGCATCCGATCAAATGTGCCTATGCATATATCAGCATCTGATCGAGTCCAACACTCAGACTTTGGAGTATCTACACATGCTGTACACGCCCTACAAAGTTTTAGCATTCCGGAGCTCTGTCAAAGTTTGACGCACTTACAGCAAAGAACATACACTGCGCCTCAACAAGACTCGACGTCCCTAAGATGAGACCGAGCCTCTTTTTGGCGGCCAGAAAGAAAGACTCGGCGGTGCGATACGCTTCTGAATCACTGCGAACGTATCCTCCATCAAGTGGAGTAGCTATAGTACCAAGTGCGCAGACTAGGAGTGCCAGACATGCATCTGGTGACCAGTCAATTCCATGCATGCAGACTCTGTTCACAGTCCGTCTTGTTTGCTGCTCATCCAGTATTGGGTTCTTCACATGTACATAGTTGAAGAAGTTGTCAAGCAGCAGCTTGATACGATGAGGCTCGAACTCATCAAGGCCCGATATGGGTGGAGAGCCTGTCATCTGCAAAGCAGATTTGTTGGTGCATGGAAATGCAGGGCCTTTCACCTCCCGACCAAGCGCCTTTAGAGGTTCCCATTCCAATATTGCATTGATCGAACATGGAAGTAGCTGTGATCGATCTAGTTCTGCGTCCATCTGTACAGGCTCAGAAGCTTCTTTGCTTGTGGTATTGCCGCTGCCGAGATCGCGGACGACCTGTTCCAGATCGTCAAGTCGTTGAAGTATTTGGAGGCTTGCAGGATCGAAGCTTGAAAGATCAACCGGTGCCTGAATGCACTTTGCGCCAACTTTGACGCAGAAGGTACACGCGGGCTTCGCATTGTCGCATTTCGTGCGACGAGCCCGACAAACTTGGCAAGCTGTTACGGCGCGTTTGCGTGGATACGAAGCAGACCCGCGTGGCGCGGGTCGTTTCTGGCCAGTCCTGTCAGCTGGGGCAGGTTCATGTGGAGATATCGCGTGATGCTGGGATGAGTCCATTGATGCTGGGATGAGTTTGGGTGGATAAGGGTTGGAGCGTCGCGGAGTGTCGCTCATCTTGCGGTGAGTTTATTCGCTATGCCAGCTCTGGCTAGCCGCGTTGCGACGGCTCAGACTCCGACGCGTTCGAAATGGTCTTGGCTGTGTGTTGTCGCGGAGTGTCGCTCTCCACATTTACCCCGGGTTTTCAGCTCTGTGCAAGGCAGGCCTGCTTGCAGCTTGTGGAGGCGAGAGTTCGGGATTTCTCCGCATCAAGCCTCGAGAGTGGAGCGAAGCTTTACCCCCCTTAGCAATATATAATGATATGATGTGCCCATGTGGAAAGGATCAACACATCCGATCAAGTGTCTATCGTTCTGACATCTCATTCACAGCACGATTGTCCATTATGGAGAAGCCAATGTCTGTCACTCATCATGAGGAGGCCATCACGTCGGATGGGCTGAACCGCAGCGTCACCGAGACCAAGGGTGCCATTGCCGACAACACCACAGAGCACCAACTCACCCTTGGAGATGTTTGGAGGGACCATCGAGCTCTAATCGGATGGTCGTTCTACTGGTCCATGTGTGCTATCGGATGGTGAGATACCTTCAATATTGTTTGCAGCTTTCACAAAACTTACTTGCGCCAACAGGGGATTCGATGCACAGATTAACGGAGCCATGATCTCTGTCGCCTCCTTCCGCCGAGATTTCGGATACATCTTCGATGGCGAAGCAGTCTTACCGGCGAGCTGGCAAACCGCGTTCAACATGGTCAGCTCAGTCGGTATGCTGTTTGGAGGATTTGGGTGCAGCACAATCGCAGACAAGTTTGGTCGACGAGCTTCATTGCTCTGCGGCGTTTTTCTCTGCATCGGTGGTGCCTTTGGGGAGATGTTCTCTCTTACCAGGGTCGCTTTCCTTCTCTCGAAGCTCCTTCTGGGTGTCGGCCTTGGTTTCTACCTCACTATCGGTCCTCTTGTTTGTAGCGAGATTTCACCTGTGGTGCTTCGCGGTATCTCTACTGCTGGCATCAATCTCGGCATCGCTCTTGGTCAACTGCTTTCGAACGCGGTTGTCAAGGGCTTTGGTGAGAGAACTGATCGCTGGGCATACGCTGCGCCCTTCGCTATCCAACTGATCTTCTCCGTCTTCCTTTTGTGCGGTCTTCCCTGGGCACCGGAATCGCCGTGGTATTTGATTCGCAAAGGAAAAGACAGCGAAGCTGTTGATGCTTTGCAAAAGTTGTGGGGCCAGAAAACCGACGTAACCGACAAACTTGCGAGCCTCAAGTTGACCATCCAGGAGGAGGAGAGGCAAAAAGAATCGAGCTTCCTTGACTGCTTCCGAGGCATAAACCTCCTACGCAGTTTCATCTCAATGGGAGTCTTCGCATGCCAACACCTGGTCGGTATCGTCTTTGTACTCGGCTATTCGACATACTTCTTCCAGCTTGCTGGCCTAGACACCAGTCGTTCCTTCGACCTCGGTGTTGGTGTTACGGCTTGCGGTGTGGCCGGAAACATTGCCAGTTGGTTTGTGGTTGACTCTTTCGGTCGCCGCAAGGTTTTCATCAGCGGTATGGCATGCCTGACAAGTTTACTGATCTTGATTGGAATCATGGATGTCGTACCAACTGGACCTTCGAAATGGGTACAGGCCTCATGTACCGTCATCTACGCCTTTGTGTATTTCATGACCCTCGGTGCTATGGCTTTCGTACTTCTGGGAGAAGTGTCCAGTATGGGTCTCCGAGCGCACACCACCGCTCTCGCTACTGCGACACAGGCGGTTGTTGGTACTGTCATGAACATCGCCATTCCCTATTTAGTCAATCCGGATGAGGCGAACCTGAAGGGCAAGGTTGGTTTCGTGTTCGGAGGTCTCGCTGCGATTGCAACGTTTGGAGCGTGGTTCTTCGTTCCGGAGCTTAAAGGACGCACGAATCGCGAGATCGATATAATGTTCGTTGCTCGTGTACCACCGAGGAAGATGGGCTCTTATGAACTGGACGAGACGACTGCATAGAAGTGTAAGCGTGGCCATATCCTTCAGTGATTTGAAGGCCGAGAGTTTTCAAGTCAGCACATTGATCCTTAGTTAGCCAATCCGTCACCTCGCTTTCGAATCGCTTGTCTCCTGTGAACATGGAGGTTGTTGATGCGTTGTGAATTTGTGCAGAGGTTATAATACCAAGTGATGGGGTATCATACATGTGCGTGAACCAGCCACCCAGTCTTTCAAAATTACACATGCGGGATACAACCAGAGCATATGTCATCTGGAAGCAATCGTCTGTACCCTGATGTTATGAAGCTCCGGAACTTCCATCTCGTCTCTCTGTTCGGGGGCTCAGCCATTATTGGTTCGTGTGTCACCACAGCAAGTTCGTACTGCACACCAACTATTGAACCTTGTACTTACTTTCCGTTACACGGATACGACAAGCTTGTTAAGCCCTATTTGACGTTCTTAACATCTGATTACAACGTTGACACCTAAGCCACGTGCTTCACGAATGCAGCAAGCAAGGCACGTTCTTTCTGCACGACCGATGACGGCATGGAGCCCCTTCTCGGCGCACCACGCTCTCGCGAGTAACTGAGCATCTGTACTACCCCGTGCGTCAAGAACAAGCACAGTCTTGCAATCATCGCGACCTGCACCTTCTTCATGCCCGTCCTTTAGAAGAGTTGACGCTGAACAAGTGGCCATGTGGTTTGCAGACACTGTGAAAGGCGTCGCAAAATTTGACTGCAAGACACTACCGACTGGCACGATCTTGTAACTGTAGGACGCATGCAGGGGGTGCGCGACTACCGGTCTCTCCAGTCTTGCCGGATTTACTCGCTCGCTGTCTCGTTCATCGGCGTTCATTCGCTGCGGTCCCATGATTGCCGCCTCTGGAGGGTGTGATAGAAGAGGTTCGAAGCCGTGACTATTACGACGGGACAACATGGTGCTCACACTTCTTTTTGAAGATGTGTGTGACAGTGTACCCGTGACCGAGCGTTTTGTCACATGTCGCGGGCTGGCAGCCGATGTGGAAGCTGGCGTAAAGCAAGGCCAAGACGTTACAAACTGTACCTCGTGGGTGAGTGTCAGAACATGTTCTTTAGTGCTGCCATCAGTTTGAAATGAAAGCGATGGCGTGTAAACGTCGCTTTCGCTTGGACGTCTGTCGTCCGTATCTTCGTCGATAAGGTCTGGGTTAAGTGGTGTCAGATCCCACTGCATGAAGCGGACAGGTGCCTTGGAGACATCCTCAAGGTCCTTGGGCATTACAAAGTCTGTGGATTTGACCGAGACGCTCGCGCTAGTGGGTAAAGCAGATGAATCTATCGCCACCATGTCCTTAGCGGGAATGATACGTGAGCTGATCGGCGACTGTTCGCTGCGTACGGAATGCCAACCGTCGCTTGCGCCTTCTGGCAGTGTGTCCACGTAGATCCATCCCATACATTCTTGCGCTCTTTCTGAGCACGCGAGTACTCGGCCAGCGATGGAGGCTTTGCTCCACCAGCTCCTACCGTTATAGACGAAACCACCGTATAGATCTGCTGAGTCTCCAAGGGCGGACATGGCAAGCTTATCGTTTTCAAGGAGAGTAGATATCAATAGGTGGGAGATGGCCTCACCCGGCAGAATCAAGCCTGTTAAGAAAGACCTGCTAAGCCAACCGCCAATATCGACCACTGCTGTCTTGGGGCTGTCTTCCAGCGATAACAGTGTCTTAGAAAGGGGCAGTCGTAGCGATTGCGAGTTACCACGTCTCATGGCTGGTTTCTGGACCCGTCCAAAATAGTCATCAAGCTGATGGTTCGTCGAGCGTGGAGTTTGGAGAGGTGTTCCGTACACACTGACAACCGAAGGGGTCGTGGGGTTGAAAGTCCATGCACTAGGAGACGAGGTCTGTGGTGCTTGCTCAGCGATCTGATCAGGGTCTCCGAGCTTCTCGGCCAATGACCTCACAACAGAGTCTATCGTTGGCCATTTGATTGTTTTCGCGAAGTGGAGGAGTCCTGAGAGCTGACGAGATTGATGTTGCGGCAGAAAAATGATATCAGATCTAGGAAGTTCCTTCGGGGTGTTGACGCCAAGAATGGAGAATAGCCCGCGGTTCTCTTGCACTGGCGTCAAAGCACTGCTGTCGTCACCCTTGATAACAAGGATGTTTTCCAAGAATTTCCGTGCCAGGATCATGTCCCATTCAATTTTCCTGGTGGTGATACTTGCAAACACTGCGACTTCTCGCGCACTGACATGTGTTTGATCGTCCACTTCGCCAGCTCTCGTCGCCGAGATTGCATCCAGCCTAAGCAGAAGCTCGCAGGACAGGCTAATTTGAAGCAGCAGAACATCTCGTTCCGACCAGAGGGGGTTGGATTCTACGTCGAGTGCCGGTTCAGGATCGCTGAAAAGGACTTGACCAAGCCTGATCCTCCACTCGACAAGGCTGAAGTCGTGCCAGATGCCTTTCAGGTTTAGGACCCTGAGAATAGCAACAATCTGTACTTGCAGACCCGTGGGATCGAGGTCGGCTCCAGCATAACCAGGAGGCGTCAGGAACGTACTGAAAAGGTGCGCATACAAGTCGCCAAGACTTTGGTTGTTGAGGATTGTGATGCGTTCTGGGCCCTGCTGAAATGCTTCGTACAAATCCTGAAACTCGATCAGGCGATCGTAAACCGAATTCATGCTGACAGCGCGTATGCCGATGCGCTCTGGGCTAGTCTGCATAAGGCCTTTGTTCCTGGCAATCTCGATACATTCCTCACTCATTTCATCGTACTGAGGCTCCGTGACAAGATGATCCGCTAGAGGCAGCTCTAAGAAGTAAGCAAGCCCAACGCTGCCTGGCTCAATACCCTGAGCACTGAGCAAATTCGGTGTCTCAACAGCGCTTGTTTGATACACTTGGTGTTCGATCGTTTCACTTTGCATTGACTGCGCGGGTTGAGTATTCGTATGTACTGTTGAGGCCAAGTACGATGGTTGCTCTAGGCGTAAATAGTCGGTGGCATCATCATGGTTCGCTTCTTGGTCCCACGGATAAGACACCTGTGGCAGCGGTCGGCCGTCCAATAACCTGACGCTGAGGCTTGGAGCACCTGAGAAGAGCGCATGAATGCTTTCGCTACTGAGCAGATCGTGCTCCTCATCTTGGCCTCCTCTTGATTGAGACTTCGACGGTATTCCCTCGACTTGCTCTTTTGATGCATTGGACTGCATTCTGCTAACGCCACCCTGTTGACTATGGTTCGGTATTGGTGACTTCTTCAGCGTCGCGTCGCCGTTGTCAAGCGGTGCTGTCTTTGGCGCATCGACGGGTTCTCTTGGGGGCTCAAGATGCGGCGCGTTTCTCTGCTCGGGGCTAGGTGCTTTGTGCAAAGAAAGTACTTCGCCCTCGCGCTTGTTTGTCTAGAAGGCAGAAAGTTGTTAGCCATAGTACTTGGGTAACGAGGCTTTGGGACTGGCAAGATAAGGAAGGTGGGCTGGCGTACAGGTGCTTCATCGTGCTGCTGTGGCTTTTGTCTTCTCATCGACTTTGTACGAAAGAACTGTGAGATCCGCTCTCTCTTACTACTCTTCCGTTCAAGTTTGAGGCCATCTCTTTCTTCGTTCAGTTGCCTGCTCAGTCGTCGCAACATGTCGAGCAGCTGCGGTGGGGCGGTGAAGCATGCTGGCTGGATGCCCCAGGAGACTTAAAGGAGGGAGTCAACAAATCCCCTCGACCTGTTAGGCGACATGATCCCACTTTACACGTCAAGCAGGGCAGACACCCTTGGAGATCGTTGGAACGGGTGCCGCTCCCTGGCACACATCCTACGTTAAGGCCGGGTGATCACCAATGAGATGTCAGATGCACGCCGCCCAAGCACGCACCTACCTGAAGCGCCGGCTGCAGACCGTAACACAACAGCGCTCACCGCGGGTGCAAGCATAAGCAGCGATTCAGCTCTGAGCACAGCAACGTGCGCGTACGGCAGACATAACGCGACTGTAAAGGGCGGTCGTCATGACGCTATTTCTGTCCGCCCATCGAGCATGACGGTTGTCGTTCCGCCGCTGCGGGTCTGCTTGGCGTGCGCGGGTGCCTCCTCGATCGAATCTCCTCAAAACTGGGAAGCGGGTCGAGACTCTCCCAGACCACGAGAAGTCCCATGTGCAAATTGTCCGACATCTCTGGCTTTGCACATCGCTCCCCTGAGACAATGCATCTCATGTGCTTGAATCATGTGGGCCCCGTGAAAGTAGCCCAGAGTTGCCGTTTGCCTCCAATCTTTGTTCTGATGTGATTCCGTTCTTGGTTTGTCTTAACACGACCATCAAGATACAGCAGTTTGGTCTGTAGCACCACTACCTAGGTACTCGCAATTTCAGCTTTGATGCTGTTACAACAAGACAGCCTGAACGGTCTGCGCAGGTCATCTTGTGAGGCTCGTTCCAAGAGATACAGATCTCCAAAGTACCGGTCTCGGTAATATATCATCATTGTGACAGCTACCTTTAATGATAAAGATCCGGCCAACACCGAAATTCACGTCCTTCCAGGCGTGACTCCAAGCGTAAGCTTATTCGAAGGATGGATTCAGCGAGAGTCTGTGGCACCATATAATTCAGCTCATGATAGTTTCAAGACGCTGACCGTGGACTTGGTAGACACTTAAATCCAGACTTGAATTCCGAATGCTCGAAGTGGAAATGCACTGGAAGCTGTGCGGCTCAAGGATTGGGCGCTAGCCGCCCTACATGACTCATGACGCTTAGTCGCGTACCCTAAGACTGCTGTAAACACGGCCAGACGCGTTCTGCGAGTCCCACGCGACGTCATGGTATGTACCTCAACACGCGCTGCAACTTGAGTTCACTAACGCATGAAAGGCGCGGGTCCGCGCAGGCGAAAACGATGCGAAAAAGCGACGAGGCAGGCCGCCTGGAAGCAGCAACAGTAAAGCTTCCACAAGCCGAGTCGCAAAGCCCAAAGCAACTGCGAAGAGCAGCACGAGGAACAAGACAGGGACAAAAGCGCTGGAGTACCAAGAGGACGAGCTCTCCGTAGCTCCACCAACGCAAACGCGGTCCTCCCAAACACGCAAGCGCAAGACCCATGACGACGCAGACGAGATCGCCCCAGAGCCTACGAAAACTCCGAAGAAATACGTGCAGCTGGAATCGAAGACTAAGAGGATACCACAAAATGTCATCGATACATGGCCACTGCTGTCCCCACAGGTGTTGGAGCAGATGAGCACCGTTGTGAAAGATGCAAAGAAAGACATTGCAAACACGCAACGGGATGAGCGCAAGGTCATGGCTGCACACAATAGTCTAAACCCACTTGTTAAGAAACTTGTGCACCATCTCGCAACCTCAAAGATCCCACCTCAGGCCAAGGACTATCACTTCAGTATAGACAAGCTCACGGAGCGCAACGGACAGCTCTTTCGAGAAGTTACCACAGCCCGTCATTCCAAGCAACTCCTTTATGAGCAGGTCGAAGTGGCGCGGAAACTTTTATCAAAAGACGAGAAGCATCTAGACGAGCTCAAGAACGACGCGAAAGAGTGGAGAACAGAGTGGAAGCATCAACGAAAGCATGGGCGGGTATGCATTCGCAGTCGATGTTCCACTATTGTTTTACTGACGGCTGCAGAACCACCCTCTCCTGCGTGATAGTGGAGACCTAGGCATTGATGATGATGGCCCCGAGGACATTCGGTTGCGACCAGCAGCTGAAGTAAGTATCTCGACGCTCAATGCACCGAACGCTGAGTTGGTGTCGATACTCGATCAACTCCGACGCAGTTTAGAGAACATGCAAGGGAATCATGTGCAGGTAGAGGGCATTGATCAGGCAATGGCAGATGCGCAGACGGCGTTAGACGACGTGCTTTTCAGACATGCTAGTACAGAGCAGTACACCATGCTGTGAGCTACTGGCATGCAGGTGCAGTCTACTTTCGGGAGCTTCAGGGAGTTTTGATAGGGTTTGTGCGTTTAAGCAGTGGCTGGCCGCTGTATGCAGGCAGCAATGCGGTGAGCAAGGAAGAGGTCTATTCGCTGGGACTGGACAATGCCTCGGCATGATTGGCGCATTCGCCCAACAATCAACAGGACAGGGGACAGGGACGGTCCGCGACCATCTATGCGTAGGGTAAGACTATCACAATGCCAGCTGCGCGCCACTTGTAGCAATGGAGATACCGATGTGATGGTCATAGGACGTAGCGCATGCACGTTGATGCAAGTGTAGGCATCGTCCCAGCTGTATACAGTAGTGCTCTAGTTATGCACGTGATGGATCCACACGCCCCGGTTACTGCTGGACATCAGTCATGCTCCCACAGGACGCTGCGGAGCTGCGGTGCAATTGCTGCGACCTTGACATTGCTCAGCCCGCCGTTGCTGCAGCGGGGACGTTATGAGAGTTGATAGAGATGACAGAAACTTGGAAGGCGGTTGCAGCCTCAACCCCGCTGCTAAGGAAGGCGTTTGCGGAGTCCGACGTTCCGGTTTCTCCCTCTTGAGCATCGGCTAACCACGCGACCACGAACATTCACTGATCGCCGCCCATATGCCAACTTAGCTCACGTCTACGAAACACGCTGCTGTGCGACCCAGGAACGTGCTCCGCTTGCCAGTTCGTTCGGCCTCTTCTGGCGCTCGTACGCACACCAGACCCATCCGTACTACCCCGAGCGCCCAGCACTCAGCTCTGAAACCCGCCCACACCACTACGGTTGATGCCGGAGGCTGCGCAAAGAACCAATGGAGCAGCCTCGCCTATAATGACAGGTGCCAAAGAAGTAAACCAGGGGAACGATGCCTCCACATCAATTGCGCCCAAGAGTAGGTCACCGTCTAAGGACAAGTCATCGTCTGCGCCAGGGTCGGATGCGCCTGCGAGGACCTCCAAGAAACGAAGAAAGGTCAATCATGGTAAATTTGCCCCTTGCGTTATTGAAACCCTTTGCTGACCTTATTGCTCCCAACCAGCGTGCATCTATTGCAGACGTTCGGTAAGCCCCACTGTCTTTTAACAATCAGAGCACGTGACCTTATCGCGTGACTATATTTGCAACACTTGCTGACTTGGCGTTCACCAGCATATGACCTGCGACCTTGTAAGTTGATCCTACAACGTGTCTGCTTCTCCGACGCTGACCATTGCTGATCACAGGAACGACCATGTACGAGATGTATCAAGAGAAACATCGGGCATCTCTGCCACGATGAGCCTCGCGAAGGTGTGAAGAAAGCCAAATCGGAGCCCGAGAATGGCAACGCCCAAATGGAGGCTCCAAAAGGCGGACCGCCCAGCTCTGATGCCGCCTCAAGTGTCATATCACAGCAGATCAGCGCACCTGATGCAGGGCTGAACCTGGCGGCGCATCAAATGCCTGCCAGCAGAAACGCCAGCAGTTCCTCGATTACGCAGGCCGATCCCGTACCTGCGCCACAGATACCTGTAATGGCGTCTGGTAGCCAGTCTTGTAAGTTACATGATGTTCCAGGTTCCAACTGTCACTAAGCTTGCAAAAGTCTTGAATCACGATGACATGCTCTCCACTTCTCAAAACAACTTTCAGGACATGCATCACTTTCATCCTTCATATATGTTCAACACTTCAGAAGTCAGCAATGAGTACAATCTTTTCAACGACTTCCTGAACAACAACCTCATGGACGACGGCTCATTCTACGGCGGTGGCGACCTCCACACCTTGTTCTCCGATGCTTCTTTGATGAACCCTATGGGTACTTTGACCAACAACACAGCCTTTAATTCCAGGAATGCCCAGCTACTTCCACCACCCGCACAGACCACCGTCAGCAAGTCTGTTCAGCGACCATCGAATAGCACAACTACCGACAAGGCGCGTGAGAGATATCTCATGGCGGCTGCTGACCCGGCTGGCAACGACAGTCCTGAAGAGCGCATGAACAAGCTACTCAAAGCGAAGATGGATGCAGGCCTACTGAAGCCTTTTAACTACGTTAAGGGCTATGCAAGGTTGAACCAGTACATGGAGCAAAACCTACAACAGATCTCGCGTGTACGGATACTGAGGCAGCTCGATAGGTTTAGGCCTAAATTCAGAGAACGAGTGTCGAAGCTTACGGATGTGGAACTGGTGCGTGTAGAGATGTGGTTTGATAAGAGTTTGATGGAGTACGACCGGGTCTTTGCAAGTATGGCTATCCCTGCGTGCTGCTGGCGTAGAACAGGCGAGATATATCGAGGGAATAAGGAGATGGCACGCCTTATTCATGCTCCAATGTCGAAGCTACGAGACGTAAGCCCTCTCTTGACACACTCAAGGTTCATACCATCCATATTCTAACTTTATGATTAGGGCAACATCGCGCTGCACGAAATTATCGCCGAGCCCTCGCTTGTATCATACTGGGAGAAGTTCGGCGCCATTGCCTTCGATCATACTCAAAAGGCTATCCTTACGAGCTGCTCCCTCAAAAACCCCGATCCAAACTCGAAAGACCCTGAGATCAGGTGTTGCTTCTCTTTTACTGTGAAACGAGACATGTGGAACATGTGAGTACTGTAACTCACCCTGCCATGGCAACGACTAATTCCGTGCAGACCAGCATTAATTGTGGGGAACTTTCTGCCAATCACAGATCCTATCTCTGGACCTTTACCTACCACTTGACACTTTTCTTGTTGCTTGTATATATGCCAAGTACGCTTCTTGGTACCAATCCGTAATGGGCTACTAGGGAGACAGCAATGGGCGTTTAGAATAGAAATGATGCCGCGTTCCATGGCGAGTAGTCATTTTTTATATCGCAGGATGCCTTTGTTTATGTATACCAGCGTTCTTCCAACGCACCTTACATGCATAATGTTTTGTTCGCCGCTTTTGCCGGGCCCATGTGGTAGTTTGTCGTATTTCATTCTTGTTGTTGATTGGCGCTGACTGGTGGGAGGCAGGCGCGATTCTACGCATCCCTCCTCATAGTACCCTCATGTCAGAACCTCCTCACCGCCACATTATCTCTTGTATCATGGCTCTGCGACCGCCTGCATCAAAGCTCGAGCGCGAAAAGCGAGTCCAGGACGTCATTAGTACGTGCTCTTGAGCTTCGTGTCTCGACTGCATTTATTGTAAGCTCACCTGACATCCTTCAGCTTTTGCCTCCAGCCTCACCTCTCGTTTCAACAAACCTTGGGAGCCAGCACTATCCACAGACCTGCAGGCGCAGATACGTTACCTGCCACTGCAGACCTCGCCGGCTGTGACGGCGAGTCGCATTGAGCTTGACAAGCTAGGAACTGAGCTATGGAATCTGTCGACTCGATTACGGCGGCACGACCCTGCCCATAGTGGTGGCGATAGCAAGTCCAAGGGAAACGGGGTTCAAAGCACTGGCACTATGTGTCTCCTGCGCGCATTCGCTTTCCTGCTGCTGGACTCGGCTGGAGCTCAAATAGTGAAAGTCCGAGAGCGCAAGCCTTGCATCCGCCTCATGAGGGTTGCGCTGAAAGCAGCTAAAGCTTGCATAACAGGGAATGATATGGACAGTACTACGAGAGTGCTTGAGAGAGCAGCAATATACGAAGACATTCTGGCCGGTGGCGATCGACACAGTGACAGCGATGACGCTACTATTGCCAATTGTCTGCGGCTCGAGTACTTCGCCGTCCGAACTGTTCTGGTAAGACCTCCTTATTCCATCGCTCAAATTGGGAAATTGACAGTGATCTACCAGGCTTTCCGTCAGGATCGTCTTGATATGGCGGAGCACATGTTCGCGAAGTACGGGCAAGTCGACATGACGCCCGCGCCAAACACAGCCGAAGATATTGCCGACTTGTTCTACGAGATCGGAAAACACGCCATTAAGAAGCACAACTACGAGGCTGCGGTGAGATGGTTAGAGCGCTCTTACAACGTGATAGAAGTTCAAGACCTTGGTTTGCTCAGCGCTGAGGCTGGAGAACTCAAGCTTTGTATAATGCAAGGCCTTGGTAAGTCGTTCAGTGCTTTGAGAGTCTGCAGTGGTAACATTTGCTGCAGTGCAATCATGTATGGCGCTAAAGACGATCGAAGCGACGGACAGAGCGTGGCATCTGGTCAAGCTCATGGAAACCTATTACAGTGATAAGATGCTAGTGTCTCTGCTCAAAATCGAGTTACTTTCTGTAGCCGAGCACGTTGACGAGGCCGAGTATTACGATGGTAAGTGAGATGCAGGTCTCGATATTTGTACTGAGCAAAGTAGTCCTCGCTAGAATGATTCGAATCATCGTGCTCAATGACACCAACTTCAAGACGCTCTTACATCACATACACAAGCTGAAGGATCTTAGGTGAGATCTCGCGGTATAGTTTTGGAAGCAATGCACTAAACATGTATAGCAATGTCTATGCATGCAAAGCACTCGACGACTTGTTGAAGAACCGACTGGTAAGAGAGGACAACGGTTTATGGATTGAGAAGGCCGTCGTCACTCGTATATGGCTCAGCACAAGCGACGTGCATGCGGAGAATCCGCTTGACCAACTGCAGAAACTGCTTGACTCCGTGTTACGGGAATCCAGCTTTGTGCTTTCGGCCCCAGCGACTCATGCCGCACAGACACTTATCTGGAAGAAGGTCGAGGAAAAGTCAGCACAAGAGAACCAAGATGCGGCAGAATCCTGGTGCCAACTTTGTCTCCATCCCTTGTTCGACAAAGCTGGTGCTCAGAACAAAGTGAAAATCACAAGGTACATTTCTCCAAGTGTGTTTCGGCCAAAGTATTTGATGACTGAGGCCCCAAAGGAAACTCATCCAAATCGCGCTCCTACGGCAAGACTATGTCACTGCACGAGACGTGTACCGTAGAGCACCTGAAGTCAGCCGAGACGAGCCAATCACACGGTATCTGATGTATAGGGTAGGCCTCAAAAGTGGCGATGTAGTCTTTGGTACAATATTCATCACCCTTGCAAGGCTCATGGGCTGACCACGTTAGCTGCCGAATGTCTGGACACTGTGTGTCAAAGCTCTTCAAAAGACGCAACCCTACTCTATGCTTGTGTCATGGAAGCTCAGAGCGTTGGTGACAAGCGACAGGCAATCCATGCCCTCCAAAAGGTCCTGGAAAAGTACGATTATACTGCGCCTGTCGGCATCCACTTGCCTGCACTCTTACGGTAAGTGTGTTCGGACCTTGCTACCAGAACCTATCTAACACTAAAGCAAAGCGTAACGCTAAGGCTTCTTCAATCAGAAATTACGAGAGACGACGTAGTTGACTGCGAGATCCTCGGTCAAATGTGTACAGTCTTCGAAGGTGCCTGCAGTCAAGCCAAAGATTCTCGGCGCAGGCCTGTAACCCCTGAGCAGCAGCTGTTCACTATCCAAGAGCTAGAGTGGTTCTCCAAAAACTCGTACAACTTCTCGCTGAAGTACTGTGCTGAGATTACGCCTCATAACCTGGCTAGGCTGCTCATCGTTTGCGCCGAAGTAATTGACAACAAGGCGACCAATAGGACATGGACTGACAAGTGATATAGTTCATCAAATTGCTGAAGCAGCAAGAACAAGCGCAAGCAGCAGTGACTGCTGACCTTGACTTGCGACTTGCGTTTTGCGAATACCTCACTGCCTGCACATACACAACACTAGCTCGAGCAGAAGATGACCAAGAAGCTTACGTGAGTCTTGCAAGGCCCAGGATCAGGTTTGACATGCTGATGGCTTAGCTTCAATATTATCTGGAAGTACGCAAACATTGTCAGGAGTTCCGCCGCACTATACTAGAGGGAGCAAATGAATTGAGCGGAGCCGCGCAAGATGACATCCTGTCGAAAAAATTTCAGGTAGTGAAGCTTGAGATCGAAGCATGTGTGAAGTTACAGAGATGGGATGATCTGGAAGAGCTCTTCGAGCAGTGCTGGAGCTGTAAAAGCTCAGACCGCTACGAAACGCTTGCCGACCTAGTGTTGGTCATACATTCAAGCCTTGTCAAGGCAAATGTCCACGCCTCATCTCAAAGCAGTAAGTGCGCAGTATCTCATGGGGATTTTCTGACTGTCTTCTAGAAGTTCTGTCGACGTTACAAAAGATCATCAATCTGACATCACGACAGAATGGCAATGATGTCACGAGACTGTCCCGTTGGCTCCGATGTCTCTTCAATCTTACGCTCTCTCTTGATGAAAACATCAGCCTCAAATGCCTTGATCAAGCCATAGAGATTGCAGCAAAGAAACATGGTGTACGTTTGAACCGAGCCAACTTCAATCTTGATGCCGTTCTAAGTGCACCAGCATGCATGCCATCCTAGCATCCTTTCATTATCCATGGCAACTCCTCCGCCGTCAAGCCCTAAAATGCTTGCAGATGACGCAGATTTAGCTGACGAAGAGCTCAAGCAACCCGACTGTTACCCTGCTGCAGAGCTTGAATGGATGGCTACGTCGGCCTTCAACCGTGCCATCGATTACTACGTAGGAGACAACGATGCGAAATGCAAGACATGGGCGGAAAAGGCAATGACAGCTGCGCAATGGCTCGAAGACGACGGGCAGCTCAGAGATCTGCTGATGGGTAAATTTTCGGCCTTGCAGTTCAGTAAGTGATCTTCTAGTGATGTGCGTATCGGGATGCTGTAGACTTAAGATTGTATGAAGAAAATCCGATCATGTGAACGCAAATAATGTTACCCGACCCCACAGCAAACCCTCGCTTTGAAGACAATGTTTGGAATGCCATTTTCGATCTTCTCGAGGGATGGGAAGACACAGAAGACGGATCTGTGCTGCTTGCCCAGCTCCCCTCCGTCTCCCAGGCTGTACTCCAGGTCGTTGATAGGCTCCATTGCGCTGTCATCGAAACGACGGTGTTTCTCGTGAAGTGCGTCGAGAAACACGACGCAATACTTTGCTCTTTGCATACAGAGAACCCGCTGTAAATCCGCTGTGGATTTTAA
Organism: Boeremia lycopersici; assembly: GCA_022609225.1. Lineage (NCBI taxonomy): Eukaryota > Fungi > Ascomycota > Dothideomycetes > Pleosporales > Didymellaceae > Boeremia > Boeremia lycopersici. Next base: position 25,469 of record JAGKPY010000085.1, read on the forward strand.
TATGCCAATCAATGCAGATCGAGCGCTCGCCGTAAGATCCGTAGAGGATATAGGCCGCATGGTGGCTTCGAGCTCGGAAGCCAATATATCCACTTTCTTGTCCCTCCAGTCGCAAATCGTCGCCATCTGCACACTTCTCTCCACTACACGAAGTGTTGCTCGCCTCCACTCCCAAGACTCCGCGCCCAAATGCTCCGCGCCTACATGCTGTGTGCCTTCAAAAAATGCTCTAAGCCCGACAAAAGCACCCTGATCCGGCATGCCGACGACCAGAGGCTCTTCAAAAATGTGCATTAGCGTGCGTGATACGATTGCCTGATAGAGCGCAAGTTTCTCCGCTCCATCAGTTCTCTCATAGTTGACGTTGATAGACCGCAGTGTCTGGATAGTTGTGTTGGGAAGATTATCGAAGCTCGTCCGAGTCTTTGAGATACGATAGTTTGACACACACCATTCTCGGACTCTGTTTGCGAGCTGCGAGAATGAATCTGCAAGCTCGCTGTCGCTGACTTGCGAGTCTGCACGAGTGAGGGACGATATGCTAGACTTGAGCGACAGCAGTTGTTGAAGGCGCGAATGCGAGTCCTTCTCGGCTTCGTGAAGGCGCAACGCCAGATCATCCCAATCTTCTTCGCTATGCATGGTAGATCTTGTAGTGAGCTCGGCCTCTAGTTCGGTGAGGCGACTGCGTAGCTCGAGGTTTTGGGCGACGAGATCGCTATCAATTTCATCGGCGCCATGCTGCTTTTGCTGAGGGGATTCAGAGGTACTTTCTTGCCGATGTGCTTCGTCGGCCTGGTATCTGGAGATCTCAGCTGCAGCCTGTGCATCTTGCTTCACCCTGTCCAGCTCTTGTCTAAGAGTAGCCGTCTCTTCTTGCGCAAGCGCAAGCGCCCTCTCAAGTGCCACCAGCCGGTCAGTGTCTAACTTTGACGGTTCTCCAGACCTCAGAGATCGACTTCCGTCGGCAGCCGCATCGGTGATTGCAGCTCTTGGCGGTACACCATGGCTCGAGGATGAAGACGGCAGAGTCGCGTCTGAGGCGGGGGCGTTCAGCAGTAGAGCATGTGCGCCATCCTTCTCTCTTGATGAGCTTTTGAACATATCCTGGAATGAGTTCTTCCGCCGTTGCACTTCATCTTTCTTTGCTTTCGACGAGCCAACAGCAGCCTTGGACGGTGCACTAATTGAAGGCGGCGATGACGATTTGCTTAATGTTTTAGATATCAACTTCCCTCCCCGCTTGACACTGAGTCTGGAGAGGTCTGCTCATGTCAGTCGTGATCGCGGCTTGTGTGACGTTGACACTGACCAGAGCTTCTTTTCTCGCCGGTCATAGCTTCGACGCGTTTTTCCAAGTATCAGGGTTCCACTCCAGAACACCACCATGTTCAGGTCTTCGAGAAGTATGGTCGAAGCATCGAACACTTTAGGATTGTTGCCTGGCTCACTTTGCAAGGGTTGGCCACCAACACTGAGTTCAGCGGGGCTGCGCCGCAGCCACACGCGACTGATGATCGACCAGACTGCAGCTGGACGCCCTGTGTGGTACCGCCAGCTTCAGGCTTCAGTGTTATGCAAGTAAGATTCGCCGGTGCCTGAATCTGCTGTATGCTTCAGGCTGCCATTTTCTTGACCTGAAGGCTCTTCGCTCGTTTTTGACGCTGAACGCGAATGCGGCTGCCAGCTCATTCGACCCCGCAACACGCCCAGGAGGAAGAACAACAGCCTGGTCGCGCCGGATATCAGCCCCCAACCCAGGAGATGAGCACGTCACTTCCTTTCAGAGGGAGTAATGTTCCGTTTTCCTTCAACACAGGGTCCAATCCAAGCCTCGCAACAGGATTAATTGGCGCTGCTTCGAGCGCAGGCGCAACACAAGACCGTCTAGTAGGCGGCGACAACCTCATCATTGGTGTTGACTTAGGGACTACGTATACAGGGGTGGCTGCTGTCTATTCAGCGACCCCGGATGATATCGACATTATCAAGACATGGCCGGGTGGTAACGGTACGCTACTGTCACCTATGAGGTGTGGATGGATGTCTGTGTACTCACGCAACGTCAGGAATCACTTCCGACAAGGTTCCTACAGAGATAGGCTACTCCGAAGCACCCCCGTCGAACGGCTCAACGTCCTCTCTCGAGGCTTCCTCGAAACCGGCCGCTAACATCAAATGGGGTTTCCAATTCAAACCCGAGGAAACGCGTTTGCGATGTATAAAATTGTTTCTCGACCGCAATCAAAAGCTTCCGCACTTCGTCTCGCCGCTCGAAACCGCTGCACAACTACGGAAATATGACAAGACGGTCAACGAGGCCGTGACAGACTATCTGTCCCAGATCTACAAACACACTATGGAGACCCTGACCAGGAGATATGGGGAGACATTCATGAGTCTGACAAAGGTGCAGTTTGTGTTAACTGTGCCGGCCATGTGGTCAGACTCTGCGAAGGATGCAACGCTGAAAGCTGCTTCAAAGGCGGGCATGGGAAAGGCGCATGATCTGAAGATAATCTCTGAGCCCGAAGCCGCCGCTGTGTACACACTCAAAGCCATACAGCCAAACCACCTCAAAGTTGGAGACAACTTCGTTGTGTGCGATGCTGGCGGCGGGACTGTTGATCTTATTGCATACAAAATCACCCAATTGAGCCCGCTTCGAGTAGAGGAGAGCGCTGTTGGCACAGGAAACCTGTGCGGCTCAGCGTTCCTTAACTATCGCTTTGAAGACCATGTCAAGCAGCGCATAGGCGCCGAACGCTACAATTGGATGCGCGAAAAGAAAGCGAAGACATGGAATATGGGATTGAAGTACTTCGAGGAGTTCGTCAAGCGCAACTTCAACGAAGACGAAGATGCCGAGGTCAACGTTCCCTTCCCTGGCCTGCCTGATGATGAAGAGGCTGGGCTTGATTCTGGGTTCCTGGTCATGAGCAGCGAGCAAGTCAAGAGTATCTTCGAGCCCGTTGTACACGAGGTTATCAAATTGGTTGAAGGCCAAGTGGATTCGATAAGACAAAATGGTGGCCTTGTCTGTGGGATTGTCCTCGTAGGAGGGTTTGGCCAAAGCAATTACTTGTATGCTCGTATGAAGTCACATTTTAACAGCGCACCACCTCCGCCCTACTCAGAACGACCGACCCACGCTATCGCCATGGCCTCCACGCAGTCCGTCGAGATTTATCATCCCATACATGCCTGGACGGCAGTCGTAAGAGGGGCAGTGCTTCGAGGTTTAGAGGGCAGTATGGTTGTCAGCCGAAGAAGTCGATGGCACTACGGCACGAGTTATGCCACTGTGTTTGATGAAGCAAAACATCCAATATCCGACAGGTACTGGAGCCCTCTGTGGGAGCGGTGGATGGTCAGCGATCGAATGCAGTGGCACATCGCAAAAGTACGTCTACCAAACAACTTCAACGGCGAAATGACTAACCGGTTCGCCGTAGGGCGCTCAAGTCTCCGAAACACATCCCGTCTCGTTTCACTACACACGCAACTTCCGTCCTGGTCAGTCGCTCATGGTTGAGGACGACCTGATTGCATGTGATATGGATGTTGCACCAGAGTCCTTCCGAAAAGGCCTCATCAACGTATGCACGCTCACCACAGATCTAAACACTGTGCCGAAGAGTCTATTCACGCGCTTGACAACCACCAAAGGTGTTGAATTTGACAACCTGGATTTCACGCTCGACATGCGGATAGAAAGCGCAGGCCTAGTCTTTGAGCTCAAGGTCGATGGTGTCAGATACGGAGGCGTAGAAGCGAAGTTCCATTGACAGCTGCCACACGACATGAACTTGAACCCAAAAGATATGATCAGGCGGACGTGAAGAACAGAACTAGTATTGTCCTTCGTTCGCCATAGAGTTGAATAACGCCCTCGTGGAGCAGTTGCAACAATGAGGTTGATAGCGTTGCTTTTCCTGAGCATGTAGATATTGTGTTGGATAAAACTCAACACGACCGTGATATTGTCATCTTCACCGTAACCAGCGTAAGCTTACGAGGTGTTCATGGAGCTTTCATGGAGCTTTGGAAAGAAGAGAGAAATACGTGTGGCAAGGGTGAGTAATCAATGTGATCCTCAGATATTCTTCTTCTAGCAGCACCTCTCTGCAAGTAACAGTGAAGCACGCAAGACTAGGCAATAATGTGCTAAGATTAAAGCTGAAATACTTTGTATACCTCCACGAGTTACTTTCTGTCAACAGCTGGCTGCCGCAAGGTCTTGAGTCCACATGGAATACTTACCCCTGCCATATTGTACAACAGTCACCTCGAGTCACAACACCGAAATGATTTTAACGAGCAGATATGGGAGGAGGGCTCAATACTGTCAAGTGGCGGATATTATCAGATGCCACGCATGCATGAATGTGAAAACGTGAAGTATGAAATAGGCTCATTGCTACTTTCCAGGCCGGAAACTAGGAGCGCTCAGCATCCGGCGCGCACAACTTACCTTCCAGCTCACGCACGAGCGATACATACTAAGAATAGCGGGCGTCGGGGGCGCTGACCCGAGCGGGTACGAAGCAATGAAGTCATGAACAAGCCGCTTCTATCCACTTCAGTACATATCTTGCAAGCGGCACGATAAGCTAACGCCCCAAAGCTTCTTGCCTGATGATGCTGGGCTCAGGAGAAAGAGTCATGATCAGGCCGTGATTGGCTCCAGCCACTAGCGCTTGGCGTTTGCTTAACTTTTCGGCATTGACGGGTCCACTCAAGCTCCTCCACCTCGTAAGACTTCGCGTTTTCATTTTCTCGTGTTGATCAAGATAGAACAGTCGCGCCGATGCACAGATGCCTCCAATTGTCACGCAGTGCTGGGCGCCATCAGCATCTTACAATGCGACACGCGGATGGGCAATAAACACTTCTAAATCTTGCGTACGCACCTGCGAACTTCTGGGTTCTGGCATAATGAGACGCCACCTCGGCCATGAAGCTCGCCGAAGGCAAATCTCCGAGTCAATGGGATCTGTTTTGGAAGCCCAATAATCCCTGCATTCAGGAACGGCCTTGCCGTTTGACGTAAACTGACAGCCCATAGCGCCCGCTAAGGTTTAAAACGCTCAACCTCGCTGGAGGAACCTTGCAAAGTGTCCATCAGACCAACTGCTCGTGGTAGTGATTGGACATTCAAGATAGGAGCGACAGTAACAATACGGGGTCATCTAAAAATATGTCTACTTAAGAGTGCTGCCCCGGACGCCTTGTAGGTCCCGTTGTTGATTACATCTCGTTGTCCTACCATCGCCTACTCACTGCATTCATTCGCTTGAATACCAAAGTCTTTCGTTATAGAATAAATTATAGTCATAATGAAGTTCGCCGCTGTCGCTATCTTCTCTCTCGCTGCGGGTGTCTTCGCTCAAGTCGACCCCGAGCACTGCGGTCCTCAGTATGGCAACTTGGTCTGCAAGGACAACAACTGCTGCTCTCAGTACGGATGGGTATGTCGTCCCCAAATCACCTGTCCTTGATGTATCCAACTAACCCATCACAGTGCGGTAGCACCAAGGACCACTGCGATGCCTCCAGCTGCCTGAAGTCCTTCTCTGCCCCCGGCTCATCCTGCGCACCCAAGACCCCCACCACAATGAAGACTACCACCAAGGCCTCTGCACCCACGTCCCCGGCGCAGACTTTCCCTGCCTCGGTCCCCGTCATCGACGTCTGCGGCCACGCCCAGGGCGGCGTCACCTGCCCCGGCGCCGGAGCCAACGGCTACTTCTACCGCTGCTGCTCGTCTGCCGGCCACTGCGGCCCCAAGAACGACATCCAGGGCCAGTCTATCTACTGCGGCGATGGCTGCCAAGCCGGGTTCGGAAAATGCGACACCCAGAAGGCTCCGTCCGAGCCCACAGTTGCTCGCGGCGCTGACGCCAACGAGGGCGAGACCTGTGGCCCAATAGTTAACAAGAAGTGCCGTAGCGGATTGTGCTGCTCAGGTTCCAACTTCTGCGGTACCGGCGAGGATTTCTGCGGTGCCGCCAACTGGTGCCAGAAGAACTGGAGTGGATCGGCCAACCTGTGCAAGGCCTAGACAAGAGATGATGCATTGCGAGGTGTAGACGTGAAGTGTAGAGTTGAGGGATGCGCAGCAGAATTATTTCGTTGATAGAAGCGGATGATATGTAAGAGAATCGGTTCTCGGTGCAGACTGTTGCTTGTGGCTGGTCGCACGCCCAAGACAAAAGCAAAAAATTACATATACATTGCACATACTGGTTCACGTACTATCTTTGCCCACCCATAGTTCAAAGCTGCTCTGAGACTGATTCCGGGTTGGGTTGAGCAGCATGGAGTTAAGACAAGTTGCGCCAAGTGTATCACGTGACGTCCAATATGTATCTGTCGCAGCAGAAACGACCTACTTATTGTAGTTATTTTAGGGGTCTTAGAGTAATTGCACGTAGCTGTATTTTTGCCCTATTTTAGCTGCAACAGTATCCCATAGACCACTCGAGGCACTTATCTGAACCTTCCACCTTCCCCCCACATGGCAGTTCTCATCACTTGTATAGCATATGCTAGTCACCGCGAGCTTCTGAGCAACAGCGCATAGGGAATTTTCGAGGGAGTCCATTGCCAAATGACACACAAATTGATGGCATTATATGTGCTACTATCTTCCAGTGGGTGTTGGCGGTGTCCGTCTTCCTGTCGGCATGGCGCTTGGAGGTGTACGCGTCCCAGGCAGACGCTGCCCGCCAGTAGGGAAATTCCTGGCGCTGAGGAAGACGCCCTTGACTGCTCTTATATCCTGCTTCAAGATCTGTATCTGATCTGTCTTCCCATCTTTTCCTGAAGGCAGACCGTAGCTATTTCCATACATTCCGTTCATACTAGAGTAATATTGGTTCTGGTAACTCATGTCATTCAGATAAGTGGTCAAGTCTGATACTTTGGTGTGTAGCGAGTCACGAGAGACAAGACTGTTCGATCGGTTGGTGACAAGTTCGTTCAGATGCGATTTGATGATCTTCAGTCGGTTTTCGTGCGCTGTAACCATGGGATGAGCATCTGCCACTTCGAGCGAGGGGCGCCGTGACAGATTCGGCGTGGTTTGTGTCCCGTAGTCACGGTGATACAACTCGGTGGGATCCGAGTCTGCCTCTGATACATCGTCTCCGATCTCTGACGTGGTCTTCTTCACTTTACTGGCTGGGTCTACCGAAACGGCTCCACCGAGCTTCTTATTGAACTCCACCAACTGCTCCTGGGTATGTGCGGCGAAGTCGTGTCGTGCTTCAGCAAGGTTGTACGCCATCGGTGCAATGATGTACTTGGACAAGCCATACATTGTAGCCATCAAGCCTCCTGCGATGTATGCTGTGTCCACTAGGCGTTTAGTTGTCACTAGCGGTGGTGGTTTCTCGGTCTGCGCAAGAAATTCAGGATATGTGACGATTGGTGGTATCTCGCGGGGCTGTGGCGGAGGCGCAATCGATCTTTCGACTGTTTGTGGTGACGTCTGACGCTGTCAGTTCTGAAGCTTCAAGGCGATTTGTAACCTCAACGTGCAAGTGGTACTTACTGTAGACCAGGCTCGAGCACCTGCTTCTTCAAGATCTATGGATGCATCCTCTTGAACCGGAGTCCCTAGCAATGCCTCGATGTCCTCGGCTGACACGCCTTTCGCCTGCAAAAACACGACCTTCTTCTCTCGTGGCGCATTGCGGATATTTGGGTCTTCTAGGAAGCGCGAGGCTTGCTCTAGAAGACTTGTACTTTGATTGTTCTTCTCCGTGACGTCTTGACTATCGGGTTCTTCCGCGACAGGTTTCGTGCTGTCTTCTGCTGCGTTTCCTGGCTTCGGCTGCTCTTCCGCAGACAGAGTTGGTGGATCGGTAGTCGCTGTTCGCTGCCAGGCAGGAATCGATGGCTTTGACATAGCTGCACGATTGTATGGTGTGGTTTGATAGGTGCTACGCAAGTATTGCAGCGACAGGCTGAACGTGTCTCTGCGTTATCGCGTGCGTGATGATGCTCGGGAGTCATGGCTGGACCGAGGCAAAAGCTCCCCCGGGACGCCTCTCTATTTTCGTACTAGTGGTGTTCGGCTGCCGTGCCGTCGTCACAGTTACGGACGCGTCTCAAGGGAGCCAGCGACCAGCAATCTCTTCGCATGTATAAATGAATGGGAATTAAATTCATCTTCATCGCTGAGAAAATATGACCAACAACCCATATAGAAAACACTCGACAATCCCGTAGAACCATATGTCTCATTCATGTTGGGACAACCTGTTAAGCATGCTCAAGAGTAAATCCAGTACTGTGCCTGGTACTGCACGGTGACCACCTCTCCTTCTGATCTCCCCTCACAACTAGTTGGCGCAAGTCCGCCGGCAGTATTCAGCCTGTAAATGTACTTGACTTGACTCGTGGAGCTTGATGTCTGCGCCTGCAGCCTGAGCCATTTGATATCAACACTCGGGTTTGGGGCAGCAATCTCCTCGAGCTTCTTTGACTTGGTGTTTCCCAGGCTTGGGATCTCGAAATCGGGTGTCGTCAAATCAGCGAAGAAGTGATTGCCAATGGCTGCTGCTTGGACCAGATTGTTCTGCGCTACACCGGGATTGGCGACCTCACAAGAGGCGTCAAACAGCTCAGCTATGGCGCCAATTGACGAGGGTGTCGAAGTTGGTGTTGCACATGTGTAGTTCTGCGTGCCTTGTCCATTGGCAATGAGAATCAGGCGCAGATCTGGCGAAGGCGGCGTGAGGGAGTTGGCAGGCTGGGCGACGGTGCTGAGGTCGCACGCTACGGTCCCATTCGTTGTGCTGCTTTGACGGGCGCAGAGAGGTGCTGCGATGACGAGCGGCAGTACGCATGATGCGAGAAGGCTGTGGTAGAGCATCTTGTAAAGTACAACTGAGTATTAAATTACAGCGAGAACAAGCAAGTGTCTATTGAGCGCAGATATGGCTACCAGAGCCTAGAAGAAGGGATGATGGAGAGATGGCTGATGTGGGCGTGTGCTGTGTAACTCAATGCAGGTCCCCGGGTCAATATATAGGTCGCCACTGTGCTACGACGGTTTTGATGCTACAAATTGCGGCACGGCAGCCATCCTGGTCTCGCTGAAAGGACTGAACTTCAGACAAACAACGAAACTCTCCTGCATGTTGGCCATGTTTCGCTGCGAAGGATGTGACTTGGGTCAAGGTTCTTCAGCAGCGATAAATCCCATGTTGGATGTAGTTGGAGGGTTTCATGTATACAAGTTGGTGTCGGTCTTCAGTGAAACATTCCCGCCTTCTGGATGGAGGCCTGCGATGAGACGAACTGGCAGCTGTTGACAGGGTGTGCTCGGACGCTCGCTTCCCGCAGTCAGATCGATAGTTGTCGAGTCGAAACATCGCTGCTCGACACCTGTAAAGATCACATAGCAGCTCACATGCTGTTCGCCTCGACAGCTTGGAATCTGGTGTATGTTGGGTGTTGCACGCGTCTTCTTATGGTTACTGGATTTTGCCTCCTGTGAGCATTTTGAGGAACCACATAGAGGCTGCTGGATAGTATTTGTTCTCTCTCAGGCTCTCATGAAGTTTTGGAATACCCGAATGAAACGGTACCTGCAGATTTTCGAAACGCGGGGCACGCGGGCTGGAGGGGGCTTGGGAACACGAGGGTCGCGCGTTCTGACACGGTTGACTCAAGATCTCGCAGTTGCCATTTTGCCGTGCACCCGTGGTCGCGTCTCCGGTGAACAGCGAACTCCGCTCCTCGTCCGTACTGGAGGCCGCCGCGATGAGCGGATGTTCCTCAACCAGGCTGACCTAAGGTCAATCGAGCCACTAATGACACTAACCCGCATTCTCCACAGTCTCCAGACTGTTCTAGCCGACTTCCCCAGTACGTACAACGGCATGCGATCATCCGTACTTGTGGGGCAACGAGGGGTTTTTCGAGATGCAGGAGTCGGTGTGTCGCTGGCTCGCGAAACACTGCCTCAAGATGACGAATGCAAACCTAAGTGAGGATACGAAAGACGCGCTGACGCACCCTCCGGCGCCATGTGCCTTCCGACGGGCAGAAGGGTGACGTTTTTGTTTGGCTGGCAGTAGTAGGAACGCGCATTCGGCTAGTGCAGATCTTTTGGCCGTACCTCCGCCCCAGCTACACGCAATACGCCACGACTGAGGTCTTAGGTTTGAATATTGTCATAGCAGTCTCTGTTTTCGACACGTCCACCTACCACCACCATGGCTCAAGCTGAGATAAGAGTCAGCCTTGGAGAGCTCATCCGGCACGCAGGCATCGCCCCGGTCACTACCCGACAACCGTGCTTACCTGCTCCTTCTCACCCAAGTACTCTTTCAAGCGACGCGGACCGTACGCAAGCTCGAGATATCCTAATCAAGCGGCGGCAGAAGAACCCAGAGAACAAAGATGCCGTTCTGAAGCGTATTTTTAAAGGCTCCAAGGAGAAGGAGAAAGCTCTGGACACCAGCCAATGGGAGTTCTCTCAAGACGATTTGGATCATGCTTTGTCTGCCGTAATCCGCAATCCCGATTCGAGTCCTGGACTTGTTCAGGCTTTCCTAAGCCTGGGTGCAAAAGTCAATTTCATTGATGCGTCCGAAAAGAAGAGGACCAAGAACAACGCAGCCAATGTCAGCCTTCGGCGTCGAAGCACAGTGTTACAACAGGCTGCGACTCTTCGCAGAGCAGATGCTGTCAATCTCCTGGCTAGCTCTGGTGCTGATCAGACCACTCTAGATGAGGGGTTGAAGGCTGCTCTCACTACACAAGATCAGGTATGCATCGAAGAATTGTTGCGGCACGGAGCGGATCTCAACAGGTTCCCCAACGCACTCGCCGTCGCCATACAATCGAACGACCCAAATTACGTCCAACTGCTGCTCAAAGCGCCCAAAGCACTTCGCCCTGAGGTCATCTCATCCTGCCTTCCTCTGGCAGTCCGGCAAAACTCCACCCAAATTGCATCTCTCCTCATCGGCTACGGTGCTGATCCCAACTACGATTCAGCCAATGCTTTGAACACGGCGATCGGTAAAGAAGATTGGGAGATGACTCTCACGTTGGTATCTGGACCGAGCACTCTCAGCCCGCAGAATCTACAAAGATTACTCGATACCGTGATGCGGTTGCGGACATGCGCAGCAACTTTGCGCTTTTTACAGCTGCTGTTTTGCTGCGGTCTACCTGCAGCTAGTATCGGTCTCCCTGATCTCCTGATCTGTCGGGTACGAAAGAACGATACCGCGGGCTCGAAGATGATGATCGAGCATGGTGTTCCTACTACAACAAATGAAGCGGAGTGCCTGACATTGGCTATAGAAAACGCCAATTGGATCCTGGTTGATGCCATTATCGATACCCCAATCGATGCTCAACATGCGTCAGTTGCGCTCGCTGCCCTGCCACAAGATACTCCTCTACCCGATAGGCTGCATACGATCCAACGCCTACTACACAAAGGCGCTGCTGGTCGCTCGCTTGACCGGTGGCTCAACCTTGCAGTCAAAGAGCATGATTTGTCTCTGATGGAGCTTCTTCTTAAGGCAGGAGCACATGTTGACGCACAGGCTGTCTCTCTAGCAGTCACACAGGCTGATGAGTCGACATTACTCCTGCTCTGTAGTTACAAGCCCACGCCCGCCTCGACTTCAAAAGCTCTGCCCTTGATATTCGGTCCCCAGGGCCAAAGACATTCAAAAACACTGGCACTGTTAGACATACTGCTAGCACAAGGTGTTGAGGACCCATCTACACTCCAGACATTACAAATTGCGATTCAAGGCGGCCCGGAGAACACAGACATTGTGCAGCGGCTACTCGCAGTTGACTCACAACTTCTTGGTCCAGCATTTGAATACACTATAGCACTTGAAGATGCCGCCAAGAAGATGCCACTTATGGACACGCTGTTGAAGCTTGGCATTCCTCAAGAAGCCCTTGACAAAGGACTGACCACCGAGACAAGACTTGCAGCAAAGAACAAAGACCTCAGCACCACCACGGTGCTCATGAGGCGGGGAGCTTCTGTGAGTGGCGATGCTCTGGGGATTGCAGTATCGTCTAGAAACCAATCGCTAACGAACACCCTTCTTAGTGGGACGCGCCTGCCCTCACGATCTGACTCTACGAGAGCTTTTCGTACTCTGTTCCTCGAGCGAGCTTTACATGATCAAACAGTCGGCACAGACAGCACTCTGGCCATCGCTCAGCAGCTCCTGCAATGTGGTGTTGAGCAGCCCGCTATTGATGCTGCTTTGCGAGCTACGCTTGACATCACACACGATCCATCGCGCATGGGGGTCTTCCTCGACCTTCTGCTACAGCACAATGCAAATGTTAATAGTGCGGATGGCGTCTGCTTTCTGTTTGCAGCTCAGATGCACAATCACTCTGTCTTCGAAAAGCTTTTACTTCATCAACCCAACTTTGGATTTGTCATCTCGGCGTTACTCAGTTCTAAAATTTCAGACCAGGTAGTGGTCGCTTTAATGAAGCTTTGTTTCAAGCATGGGTGTACGTCCGAGGGGAGAGATCTGGTCCCACTGGGAGACCGCAAGGTTTCAGTGCTCATACTGGCGATGCAAAACTATCCTCGCAGCGCAAAGCTTCTAAGGCTTTTGCTCGATCAGGGCTGGAACCCAGAAGTAACTATTCGCGATGTGATTGATCCAACGAGTGGCGAAGAGACCATTGCTGCTCTATTGTGGAGTCTGCTGCAACCTCAGAAACGTATCTCGGATCTTGTTGTACGCGAGCTTCTGGCTGCCGGCGCTTCCGTAACCCTAGCCTCTCCGGCATCAGGCATGACACCACTTTCTGTTGCCGCCCGGGAAGGTCGGAGTGATATCGTTCAGGCGCTACTCGAGCGTGGAGCCGACCCCTCAGTCCGGGATAGCTGGAATCGGTCTGCACTATTCTACGCTAGCAGTACTTCGGCTACATCCACGACAATACAAATATTAGCAGCAAAGACCTTGAAGAACGACGGCAGTCTTCATGAAGCATCACGCTGCTTACAGTTTGATGCAGCAAATATCTTGATAGAACAGGGCCATAGTGTGAATTACCCGTCTCGCCTTCACCAAGGAAGAACACCTCTGGGCGAGCTGTGTCTCCATGCAGAAGCATCCACTGGACAACAACAGTCTCGAGTGCGAAACTTGATAAGGCTCCTTCTCGATAATGGAGCAGATCCTCGCTTCAGAGCTCGCAACGACAAATCAGTTATAATACTCGCACTCGATAATGCCAACAGCTCTCTCCTCATCACCGAAGCTCTTCTTGAGACCGAAGCCTGGGAGACCGTGAATGATGAAAGGCACATATTTGAAGCCTCTGGTCTCTCGTACTCACCCCTTTCGTATGTGGAGCACATCCCAGCGCCACATCGCATATCTAGCAGATCCGAGCTGATAGAACTACTCCTCGACAAAGGCTGCAAGCCACGCTTCTACTCATCCACCACCGACCAGCCTCCTGGTGCCATTGGCATACCACCTCCGATTGAGCGCCTCGTCGACCGGCAAAGAGAACACGTCCTCGCTCTTAAGCACGCAGAATACACGCACGAACATACCCGCACGCTCGAAGAAACAACGCACCGTGACATCCTCCGCCGCCAGCGCGAGCAGCAGGACGCCGACTTCGCATCGCAGGCTGCTGCACAAGTACACTGGCAGAAGCTCGAGCAGCAGAAACACGATTTTGAAGTTCAGCGAGTGCAGGCGGCGGAGCGAATGAAGAGGGCCGAGAAGGTGGCCTGGCACAATCTGATGATGGAGCAAGAGCGCGATGCGGCAGCTACGCGGCAGAAGGCAGAGGAGAGGAAGGCTAGCGCGTCGCTAGCTCATGAGGCCAGAATTACAGAGCAGAGGAAAGGCGAGATTGAGCATAGAGCGGGTGTGGAGAGACGAATGTTGAAGGAGAAAGAGGAGCTGTATGAGAGGAATGTTGCGAGACAAAAGGAAGTGACGAAGAGGTTGGATGAGAGCGCACAGCTGCATGCAAGATTGAAGCAGGAAAGACCTGCGATTGAGGGTTCGACACAATGGGGTACGGTAGATTGATCCATCAAGAAATGGCATGTGCATCTTGGATTGTTCATATAGGCTAAACTAGACTGATTTGCGACACCATGATCGAAAAATGTCCTTCCAGAGTACGACCGTGCTTTGCTCACAACTAGTTGTTGTTGGAAACGCAGTCTAGGGCGTCCGGAGAGATTCGGACGCCTCGTCCGCAATGCGGAGTACCCCATGAATCGGTCGGGCAGATTGGATCAGCTGCAGAGGTCCTTCTGTGATGCCTTTCTTCCTTTGGACTTGCCAGAACCTTGTGTCTCTTTGAAGTAGGCTTCCATCGTTCGCATGAGCTGTGGTTCGTCGCACTACAATCACGAAGTTAGCAGTAGATAGAGGTTTTCTGCTAGTATCTACTTACAGTTTCAGTATGGCCTCCTCGCAATAAAGGAGATCCATGGGATCCACGCTTTGCGTCCTCGATTTCTTTCAGTTGGTCGTAGAAAGCATCATTGCTGTCGACAAGATCTACCATAGGCATACTCGAGGTTGATTCCTTGATTCCAGCGGTTTCAGCAGCCTCAGTAGCCTCAACGGCACCATCAGCTGACTTCTTCTTCTTTTTGTTCTTGCGATTGTTCTTCCTCTTCTTTGCTGCCTGAGAGCCTGGGGTTCCTGTTTCGACATTTGCTTCTGTACCCGCTGCTGGTGCTGGCTGTGTCTCGGTTACAGCAAGGTCGGCGCTAGATGCTTTAAGTTCCTCAGTTGTTACCGCTGTAAGTGATGAGCAAAGAGTCTCTGACGATAATAGATGTTAGCTTACCAATTTTGGATTCAATGAGTGCTATAGCCCGATTTGTGACATCCATTTGAGAAGCGACGGTGATCTGCTCGGTTCCAGAACTGCTGGGCACACTGTGCGACGGGTCGGCTTTGGCAGCATCTGTTAACGTTAGATGATACAATGGCGCTATTTGTTGGGTATTACCTTGCTGATTTTGAAGCTCTGCTATGCGCTTTTTAATTGCGCTCAAGTCTTGACTATCGTCTTCATATTCATCGTCTTCGTCGAAATCGCCCTCAACAGGACTTATCTCATCTTCAACCAGAGGTAGATCAGACCATGAGAAGTCTGAGTCATCCTCCCCATCGCACGCTCGGTTCATGATTTCTTCATAATTCTGCACATCCGTTGCCATGTCAATCGGGCCCATCCATAATGGATTCGGCGACTTGGGACGAAATCCCAGGTCCGGCCAGGAGGGCGCCTTCTTTTTTTTCTTTGCTTTGCTCTTCTTCTTCGTAGTTGGGGTAGAAACTTCGGCAAATCGTACACCTGGAACAGATTCCTTCGTGGCACAGTGAGCTTCACCAGCATGTACCTGTTCAGACGATTGTGCATCCAAATCCCGAGCGTCCTTTTGGGGGATGGCTTTGAGATCCTTATTGGTCACTGAGGAGAATTCGTTGGGGGTACTGACGGTGCCACCGGCTTGCTTACCATGGTCTTCGTTCGTTTTCTCCGCCGCTGGCGCGGCTGGGGCGCTCCTTCTCTTTCCCTTGCGCTTCCCTGGCTTGTCGCGGTTGTCATAATCTCCATTGTGTGCAATTACGGTAGAATCCGATGCCTGAGCCGAAGCACTTGCTGTGATGGCTCCTGTTACGGACTCAGAATGGACCTTGTCCGAAGAAGAAGGCGCAACCTTTCCGTCTGTCTCATCGTATAGTGCAGGCTTCAAGCTGCCGCTGACGGTGCTCGCCTCGAAACTATTGTTCATCTTGATAGCTCCATCGCTATCGGCTGTTGCAGTTCTTGAAGTAGCCTTATTCGCTGCAATCCTCGTAGCCTTGGCCTTCTCTGCTTGCTCCCTCTCTCTCTTCTGGGCTTTCTTCTTTTGTTCCTTTTCCTTCTTTGCCAGTGCCTTAGCTGGCTTAGAGAAGGGGTGAAGCGACTCGGTGTATTGAGCACCACTTTTCTTCGAAAGCTCAACCATGGCAGGGTCTGTCTTAGGAGGTTGTAGATCGTTTCTCGCCGCCATTGAAATCTCAGACAGTTGCGGGTCAGCGGGCGACATGATGGTTGCCTTAATTTCCGAGTTGGGTAGCTCGCACGCTGCTGCTGTCACAGGGGAGTCTTCCAGTAGTACAATAGTCTCTGATGTCGGGATTTCGATATTGGCGACAGAAGGCGTGGAGGCCTTTTTGTTTGCGGTTGAGGTGCTCTTAGCTGCGGTGGAGATACCTTGGTCTGAAGTATCGGTATTAGCCCTGCGCTCTACTTCTTCTCCTGGACTAGTTTGCGACTGTGCAGCCAAGTGGGAGGTCGCATTTTTTGTCACCCTATCGTCCAAAACCACATTCTCAGGCTCAAGAGAAACCGTGGGTGCCACCGGTGGATCAGAATGAAGATTCTTCTCAGCAAAATTCGGCTCGGGAAGACCCTGATCCCGCTCTACTGTTCCTTCAGTACAAGACCCATCCTTTTTTTGGTCTTGTAAGCTGATCTTCTTCGCGACCGCGTTCCGTTGCTGTTCTGGTATGGGGCCAGAAGCGTAGTCGGTTGCATCCGACACATTTGGAGGTGCTGGGGGTGTTGGAGTTGCGTCAATCGTAAGTTGCTCCTCAGCCAAAATTGGTAAACCCTTCTCTTCGGGATTAGGCGGGGTATGGGCCGTAGCTTGCGGCTGCTGCGTATGTGTTTCGTTCGTGGAACAGGCTCCTGGAGCTGTGTCAGAAGTTGAGGTGCACTCCGTAGCTTGCGCTGTAGTGTCAGCCGGCACCATTTCCGAAGATACAGTATTTGCCTCTTTGTTGGGCGACGTCTGGCGCTTTTTCTGTTTTGTCTTTCGTGCTTCGGGACTACCGGCGGTCGTCGAACCTTGCTGTGGCTGCTTGGTCTTCTTCTTCTTAGGCACGCTACTCCTGACGTCTTGCGGAGAGTATGACTGATTCTCATTGGCAGAAGTGGTATCATTGCTGATTGAGGGCGCGAGGCTGTGGGAATCCCCGTTATTGGGATTGCTGGTGTATCTGGAGTAAGAAGAAGGCCCCGCGTCGACCGTATCCCGTGGTGATATCTCCACTGTCTTCTGAAAGAACCGCTTAGGAACTGTGATCGAGACTGGTATTCCACGAATGGAAGGGTCACGAATGACGATACCCTGTTTGGCAATTGCAGCACTCGAAAATCTGTCTTGTCAGCATGAAGTGCGGGAACTCTGATCCATGGAAATAACTGACCCGACAAAAGCATGCTTTCGGCCTTGACCATGTGTAGAGCTTCTAATGGCGGTCGACGTAGGCTTGACACCAACCTTATCAAAGAACATGGCTTCCAGCTCAACAGCCTGTATGTTATCGGGCAAGTCTTTCACGTAAAGTTCGTTCACAGTCTCATTCTGAGGGCCAATCCAATTGACGTCGCAGCCATGATCTCGGTCCTGTGTGATTGCGCGATCATTCTCTAGGTAGGATCTCGGTCCTGGCCAGCGTTTGCCACTTGAGTGCGGCAGGCCGGGCCGGTCGTTCGTATGTTGACCTTGATATGGTTTGCTACCTGGGAAGGACGCTTTACGCTGACGGCCATTGTGGTGTTGCATGCTTTGCTGATGGTAGGTCTTACTATTGGAGTACCCTGTAGATCTAAAAGCTGGGTTGCTACCCTCGTAAGGATCGTACAAAGTGTTACCACTAGTGTACTGCTGAGTGAAACGACCATCGCTTGGGCACGAAGAGTCCATAATCTGTTGGGACATACCCAGGGGATAGTACATGTTCGTCATATCCCCCATAGGTGCAGCATACGGTACACCTTGCGAGCTCGAAGGTTGCCGAGGGTAGCTTTGTGACAGCGAAGGCTGTCGAGGGTAGCTTTGTGATAGCGAAGGAGTGCGCATCGTGTGAGGAGGCACCATGCCAGGTTGTACAGCGTCATGAGGATGTGGCTGAGCTGTGATCATTCCAGGTGGCATGGGGGCTTGCTCGTAAGGGAATGGCGCCATGCCTGGGTGAGCGTGAGCCATTGAATGGTTCATCGCCATTTGTGCCTGGCTGTATCGTGGCGACTGCATGATTTGCATAGGGCTGATGTGCTGACGAGGGCCAAGTCCTGATGGGACACGAGGCATGTTCTCTACATACGGACTCGATGGCAGAGTCTGGTTGTAGGTTCCAGATGCGGAGCGCCGTGGTCTATTTCTAGGTACGTGCAGGGCAGATTGGGCTGCATTTGAACCACCTGCTTGCTGCCCTGAAGTCATCTGAGTCCTGTGTCCTGGGATCCAAGGACAGCTGCCTGTCATGGGGTCGACAATATGATTCCGGGTCTGTGGTGATGTGCGATCTAAGTGCCATGTGGGGACAGGTTGTGGACCAGACATCGAAGCCGCTCGGCCGATGACACGAGTTGCTGCTTCTCCCGATTTAGTTGTAGCCCGAAGCCAACGATGCTGCAGCTTGACTTACTGTATGGCTCAGTAGCTGGTACAATTGGAATGGTCGCTGCTGTTACTGGATTAGAAGTGATTCTGGGTCTGACAGCGTCCTGAATTCCCATGCTCGAGTGCTCAGGAGTATCTGCTACACCCTTGATTGGCAAGACCGTACCCATGACCGCAAGCATAGCTGCACGGATGATGTGCGCGACATGCCAAAGGAAGGTAGGAGGGTATTCGCGCATCTCGTCACCGATGAAGATCTTATCCACGACTGACAGGGGATTGTTCTTATCGTAGAGCTCAGTCATGTCGCCGCCAACAACAGGCAAACGTTCAGGGTGCATCTTGGACCAGTGTTGCGCGTACCTCTGCGCTCGAACGCCATTGTCGCGCTCAATGAACTGCAGGACCTGCGTGCAAAAGGAACGTGTCTCGAGGTGAATGTCTTCCTCGTCCCAAAGATCGGTGATCTTCCACTCCGCATGTGGAAAGATGCACAGGTATTGGTAAGGGTGTTTGTCGCGCCAGAAGCCTGCAGCAGTGACCACGTCCCGGACCATATCGCTACGTACAATGACGGGGGTGTATGGCGGACCCTGGAGCTTGCGCGCTGCTCGCCTGCCAAGATCTGTGCTGAATATCGCACTCCCACGGGCCAACCGTGGCCGGACATGTTCAGTGGAGGACAAATGGGGCGGAGTGACAGTCTTGTCGTGATCTGTTAGTGACGCTGCTGATCGCTCTGCATCTAGGGATGCCGCCTCGCCGGTCAAGCCCGCTGCCGCGGCTGGCGACGGGGCAAGGTCGCCCATACTGTGGCAGGAGAAGGAAGAAGCAGGTGAGCAAGCCTGAAGTGAAATGAACTAATAGAAGCCTCAATCGTGAAGCTGCATATCTTGAGACGCCGTACGCCGGATAGACAGAAGAGATCGGGTGTAGGCTGCTTACGAAGTGGTAGAAGTTGGCGGTTGCTGGAGGGTGAAGCTTGACCTTGCTCTTGACCGAAAAAGAAGCGACAGCCTTGGCAGGTGAAGGTGAGAGAACCAGCGCCGCGTGACCCAGCCAATCAAGACACTATGCAGGCGGCCACGTACGTTATGGCAAACGTTTGAACGCCGAGAATGCAGCGAGCGACGGCTGTTGCATACAGGGCTGTTGCATACAGAAGATTATCTATGGGAAGATAAACAGATTGGAAAATAGCTGGCCAGCGAGGAGAAAAGTAGAAGACGCGCACGGTACACCAAATCAATTGAGCATATTGTACAAGGTCTTCATTAAGGAAAGTCACACAGCCGTTCTGCAGGTATCCGTTGTGTTGAGCAGCCTTCCCCCTTTGCCTCTTGAACACGTTGCCTAGTTGTTTGGTGCTGCCAACCAGAGTAGCGGTGAGGGTTCTTGCAGCTTCAACTAAACATTGGCCTAAACAGAAGAGCTGGTGGATATGACTTAGAAAACCAGCCTCGTGGGTGTCGCTTTTTGTTGGTTTATATGTGATATGCTTCCCTATTTCTTCTCGGATGAGATGTTCTTCAACAGACTGAGGATCTCGGATTCGTTGTCACCAGCGACTGTGAGGAGACGGTCAGTGATCTGTTATAACACAAAAGAGCGCGCACAATGCACTTACCAGCCTTGCCCTGATTCCAATCCACGACGAGTGGTCGCTGGAACGTGCTTCCGTCTGCCTTCAACCGCCTCAGCGCATCTGTCTCGTCTTTCGCTCCCTCAACCACCCTGCTGACAGCACTTGGTCCACCAAGATACTCCAGAATGCTCTTGAGCTGATCTGCCGTCGGAGGGGCCTCCGTTATGTCGAGCTCGAACTTGGTTTGCTCTGCGTTGTTCTGTGCATCGTGGGAGCTAGCCTGGTCTTCTGTGGCAGTCGCAACGGACTGGGCGTTTGCTTGCTTGAGGATGGTGTGTGCACGTAAGGAGGCCTGGCTGGAGGGCTTGTGGAAGAGAGTCACGACGTTCTTTGCGCCATGCTGGGAGATGTCAGTAGTGTGCATGAAACCCAATTTGTGGCAACCTTACCTCGCCAAAGAATCGCTTGAACATCTTGATTATAGTTTGGTGGTACTGGGTTGGTGGATGGAGTTGTTCGTTTGATGGTGAAGCTTGGTTGGAGCTTAGAGTAGGCCAGCTGATGAGCGGTTTGGGGTGACGTAGATTGCATGGTCGGAGCTTTATGCCTGAGGCGCACAATTGGCCAACTGAACCAGCAACCCACTCGTCGCCATCTGTCAGACATCTGTGTTTATGTGGGGATATGCATCTTGTGTTCACGACGCATGCAGCAAATGGGCTTGTACCAAACTCATGATTCAATATTGGTTAATGATGGTGGCGACTCTGCATCCTGCAATCGCGATTTTGACAAGCATACATGTCATTGCGCACGGAAGACGACAGCTTCGAGTCACAAAAAGACTAGATTTCATGATGTAGCCGTGCAAAGCCGAATATACATTTACGCCACGAATATGCCCCATCATCCCAAAGTGTGGGATCTTGCTGCTGTGGGATGGCGTGCCATGGCGACGCCTACCTCATACGGAGTCCCACTCCCTCTGATCCAGAGTCATAGCCAGCCCGAAGAAACCGAATTCATGACAGAAACATCTAGCTCATCGTGCTCGTTCCGAACGCCCTCCCATTATCGAGTTCCTTACGAGGTGGGGTTGGGGTTCATCTGCGCCAAATCAGCATTTAATCTCTTCGCAAGAAGAGCAAGGTTACTGACCTTCCTCTTGCCGCCGGTCATGGTGACGTTGACGAAACGGCGGGTGTAAGTGAGCCTCTTCTTGGCGCGGCCCTTGGGGGTCTTCTTCTTCTCCTGGGGCTCAACCTGTCTCGAGTGTCAGCCTGTGCTGACCGCTGTATTTTCTGTGCCGCATCCTGCGCGATCAATGTTCGCCGTGAATCAAGGTGTCGTGTCAAGTCGTTCGGTGTTGTAGTCGTTACGCGTGTAGCTATGGGAAATGTAGGCTTACCTTGGCTGAGGTCCGTTAGCATTCGTCATACATGTTGGGGTTGAGACTTGACTTACGAGTCTGAGACTTGACCTTTCCGGCACGAGCGAGGGATCCGTGAACCTTACCCATGATTGCGGTTGATGGGTTTGATGAGTTGGCGACTGTTGGTTCTGTGTGGCGAATCGCACGTTAGCTGTGTTCTACCGGCGGAGAGTCGTGTGCGAGCGGCGCAAAAATATGTTCGTCGCAAACTTCGTATGTAGTGTTCGTCGGGTGTGCGTTCGTGCGGGTGGAATACGTACAGATTGGCGGTGCGGTCGTGGGTGTCGATGACTGGCGGCGGCGATGCTCTGGCAGGAGCGAATTTGGCTGTGCCCTAGCTCCGTAAGCGAGACAGGTGCGGTCACGAGGAATCCCTTGGCATTTTTATCTGATCGTCCTGACATCGTTTATCAGATGGAATGGCGAACATCAAACTCAAGAGCACCTTGGTTCGCATGATCACCCCTCAACAACACGATACTGCAATTCGCTACCGGCGTTCTGGCAATCACGGTTCCTCTGTACCCCCATGAAAAAACCATGACTCTTGGACCCTGGTAGGATTACTTGGCCGGCACCCACCGCCTGTAGAATCGCGTGATGCATCTGATTGTCCCGCCTTGGAGCATCGCTTGACCTTCTACACGACACTCATAGCAGTCTCACGGTAACTATTTCGCAGACCAACGCACGATACTCTTATCTTCTCTGGTTCTCAAAGCATCTCTTTAAATCCAAACACCATGCATCTCTCTATGGCCTTGCTGTCCCTTATCTCCCTCGGCTCAGCCACCAACCTCCCCTCACCCCAGCGCCTCTTCACCAACCTTAACCAGCACGATGCCGGCTTCACGATTCCTACAGTACATGAATCTGCCGTTCAGGCGCGTCGGATCCTCCGCCTCGAGAGCATCGGCACCCTTTCCACCGTCTTCCCGGCGTCTTCGCACCACGCCACCGAGGATCGGCCTTCTGTCGAAGGCGCACCCATCGGTTTGATGGACTACTTCGGCGATTGCGAGCCTGACACTGGCAACCCTACCATTCTCGCCATCACGATCGCGACCTCCTTCAAGAACGTCGACGCCGGCTCCAACATCACATTGAGCATGCGCTGGCACCCTCAGGACAACGTGTGGCGCAGTCCCGCATCGCTGCCTCGCTTCTCTCTGGTAGGGCACTTGGAGGACATCAGTGCCGATGAGGCCAGCCATGCAAGCTTTGCAACATGTTTTGTCAAGTATCATCCTGATGCTGCCTGGTGGCTACCTGGAAACAGGATCCACCAGAGCAAGTGGGTGAGGCTTGTGGTTGATGAGGTGTACTGGATCGGTGGTTTCGGAGACCGTGCTTACATTGGATGGATCCCTACTGAAGACTGGTACAGCGTGACACCTGAGGAGATTGAGGCTACTAGGCTTCCCGGTGAGAAGAAGAGCGGATGGGGCAGCTGGATGTCGTGGGTCGGCCTTGGAGACGAGGAGACCGTCGAATTATAAGAACCAGGGATGCAGGAAAGCATTTGTGGTTGGCCGTTTTTGTGAACATCGATTGGCGATAAGGAAATGAAATTGTCAGCTACGCACTCTGTAGAACGAAATATCCGCGCTCGATCATATCGTTTCGTCTTTTCTACGTCACAGTAGTCAGTGGTTCTCTCTCCACCAGGTTAAGGATGTGAGTGAGGATCCGCTGGATGTGAAACTGCAACAAGCAGATCGACAGTTCACACCACACCAGAGAATCGCGTACTCTGCACAACCTGATCTCACGTTTGGGACTGAGACTGCCTTGAGTACCTCTTCCATGTGACCTCGCCATTCCAAAACATCGAATACCTGGGAAGCTATCTCCTCGACCTCAGTCTAAATCATACCCTTTTCGCCAGTCGCTGTCTATGTTGCCACAGCGTGTATCGAACCGCACTTTGCATACCCATGAATACGGCTGGAGTCTCACACAAGGGACACGTTACGACGACCATGAGGATTGCATTGATCGTTCGTGAATTACTCATTAGAGCCCTCAATCGGCTGACAAACGCAAACCTGTCTGAACCCCAAATCCCCGCTGCAGATATTGACATGAGACCAATGCTAATAAGTACAAAGAAGTCCGAGTGAAACATTACACTGTGCCGTAACATGTGCCTAGAGTGGCAGTAACTGTGGGGCTGATGAAGGAGTGCTGACTGATGCTGCTCAAGCTAACCATGATGTGTAGAGCTGCTGAGGGTATCGTTCGCGAAGACAAACTCCAAGACCGTGTATCCAAACATCCGTCAGACGTACTCAACAGATGCTTAGGCCTCATGTACCCTCTCACGTGAGAAAGTATACCGCCGATGGTCCATGAGACCCGCCTCCTGGCTTTACCTCTCTTCCCCGTTTTGCTGTCTTAGCCTAACACTTCGATCATCGTTGCTTGCTTCTCAGGATCCTCAACTAGCATGGACTTGGCACGACACACATCCTCGACGATATCCACAACCTTACGGAAGCTCGATGCTGCACCCCGGCTCTGGGTAAATCGGGCCAGGCAAAGACTGGCTCGATTACCGTGCTCTAGAACGACGAAAAGCTCGACAATGAAAGATACTGGCTTGATCTTGAGATCT
This sequence comes from Boeremia lycopersici, assembly GCA_022609225.1. Lineage (NCBI taxonomy): Eukaryota > Fungi > Ascomycota > Dothideomycetes > Pleosporales > Didymellaceae > Boeremia > Boeremia lycopersici. The sequence continues at coordinate 49,572 of JAGKPY010000085.1, forward strand.
GTGTGGCAGTCAAGTTAGCTTTGAGTGCTTGCTGGGGTGAGAATGTGAAAACAAGGGCATGTGGTCACATCGGAATACAGAACCCCATGCCCCGATCTTGCAATTGCTGAATAAAACAGTAATCAGAAAAGAGAGACTCACGATTTATTTTGTCCACACGGGCGTTGATGGTGTTGGCTTTGCGATCAAAGATCACATCACGAACGCCAAACCGCTGCCAGTCTCGCAGCAAGCGGACCAAATCCCCGCGCACTTTCCCCCTGCCCACGTGGAAGCAGAGAGTCTTAGCAGCAGGCTTGATGTGCAGGAAACGTGAAAGCCAGTTCATCTGCACATCCGGTGGACCACCGCGGTTCACCGATTCGCTTGAGTCGAGTCCGATCCCATGATTGGAGAGAATAGACGATGAGCTGGAGTTGACTAAATTATGGTGTTAATGGCATACAATATAGTGGAGGGGCCAACTTACGATCAAGTTCCATGGGGCCTTTGGCTTTCTCCTCTTTCTTCTTGCCAAATAAACCAAAAAGGCCTTTTCGCGGGGCGCTGTCGCTCTTAGCAGCAGCTGAACTTGTGTTGCGCATGGGAAACTCGCTGGCGTTGCTACCATCAGATTGCTTCGAGGCATGCTTAGTGGTCTCACTATAGGTGCCCAGAGTAGGGGAGGGGTCATTCTTGATACGATCATCAAGGCCTTGCCAAGCTTCAGGAATCTGTAGAAGGGCGTTCGGCTTCTTTGTTTTGAGTTGAATGTCGGGCTTATCTTGCTGTTCTTTCTGCTCGGTGGTGCGACGAAACCATAGAGACTTCTTTTTCTTGACAACCGGCTGACTCTCAGATGTTGGATGGGATGTAGCATGCGCACGTGCAGCGAGTAAGTCTCTCTGCACGTCGTGGTAGGATCGAACAGAGTTCTGCGCGCTAGGCCCTGGCCATGGGACAGGAAGCGGTATCTCGGTTGCAAACTTGGAAGAAAGGCTCGCGCCACTACGCTTGCGAATATTCAGAGGTGCAATGCGATTCGGTGACTGGTCGACAATGCGAATTGTTTCTTGAGCTGTTACTGCACGTCGAGCTTGAGGCCTAACCGGATCAGTGACGGCTCGATAGTGGGGGCTATGGGTCATCTCAAACCCAGCTCCACCATCGACCTTCACCTCTTCTGGTATCACGTGCAAAGGTGCTATGTGCTCTGGGGATCGAGCAGGGGCAGACACCACCCGCTTGGTGTCAGCAGATGGCACAATCAATCGATCCAGATGTTCGAGTACTTCAGTAAAGTGCTTCGTATTGTCGCTGTCTTCTGTCAGCCGACGGGCAATGTCGTCCCGGGTCTCAACAAGCTTCCGATGGAGGAATGTATTCGGCGTCTCTGTAGGAATCGGTGGAAGCGGTCGAGATGCAAGCATAGCTCTCTTGTTTGGTGTAGCAATGGTGCTACCGCCCGAATCTCGGTTCGAAAACGAGGTAGGTGGCGTATCGTAGTTGGAGAAGGTGCCATCTTGATAAGTGTCGGTGTGTGTGGTCCGTACGCTTGAGCTCATGGAGGACCGATTGAAAGCCTCCTCCATAACCTTTCCAAGCTCAGTGCTGACCTTACGCGCCTCACTTTGGATGTACTTGCTAGGGCTCTCCGGTTTCTGCACTCGAAGGCGAGGTGCTCCTGTGCTTGCAGAAGCCCTGGACTTTGCTCGAGGAGTAGAGGAAGGCTGAATGGTACTTGATCGAGGCGAAGACCCATATGAGCCAATCGATTCTTGTTGAAGGTCGAATGACCGATTCGATGTGTACGTAACTGCTCCCGTCTCTGTTGTGCTTGCAGTCGCGACCGATCCTCGACGGTGCAAATGTGAGAAGCTGACGCCTCGCCTACCGATACCACCAGCTCGAGCTACGACAGGGGGGCTGCTTGGCCAACAAGAGCTTGCGAATGACGACCGTGAGACAGAGCGGGCGTGTACAGATCGCTGTGATGGGGTGGTGTGTTTGGACGAGCTGTGAGAGACCGCAGAACTACGCTTAGAATTCCGCAGAGCTCGAACACGCAGTGAGCTACCCGTGTGATGACCCAGAGCTGTAGTTGGTCGAAGACTGCGACTGCTGTTACTGTTCCTGCGGCGGACAGTAATGTTGGGATGTGCAGCTCGATCTGGGAGGATCGGTTGCCGCGAAGCACGAAAGGGGTCATAGCTGGCTTCTGATGCAGGCGATTCGTAGAAGCTATGCTTGGAATACATGTGCTCGTTGTTCAAGATCGAATACCCAGACTGAGACCGTTTGTGCTTCTGCTTGGGCATATGTTCCAGGTCCTCTTTTGTCGGGTCGCGACGAACATTATGATGGTGGTCGCTGTTCGAATGCGCAATTGGGTGGTGAGCACTTGGCTGGTAGTTTTCGAGCTGATCTTGTTGGTACTTCTGAAGCGCGGAGTAGAAGTACTTTTCCTGGTTCGCACTGTTGCAATCGTTAGCAAGGCATCATGTCATATGCTCTGGATGTGTACTTACTCTCTGCTCATAAGGCGTTGAATGATGACTTCCTCCTTCTCGCTGTGCCAGAGAGTGCGAAGGTACCGCAGAATCTCGCGATTGATCGTCGTGCGCTCTAGAGTTTCCCAGCTTGCAATTGATGGTAGCGGCCCTGTCCAATGGCTAGCTGAGGTATTGTCTCCAACGAAGTTCAGCTCTTTGCTGAACTTGTGTAGAAAGGGGTGGTTCCAGATCTCTTCCAAGCCCACACGACGTTTCGGGTCAGGAATTAGAATGCGTCTGATCAAGTCAGTAGCCTCGCGTGACAGAGTGTCCGGCATCACGTATTCGCCCTTCTCGATTGCTTTGAACAGGTACTTGAGATCTCTGTCCTCACCGGAGTAGTTGAAGGGTGGGGTGCCAGTGAGCAGAACGTATAGGATGACTCCGCAGCTCCAAACATCGGCTTTCCCACCGTCGTACGCAGTAGTCTTGATGACTTCGGGTGCTGCATAGTGAGGGCTTCCGCAGGGTGTTGTCAACTTCTTGCCGTTCGGCTGCAATGCTGCCATGCCAAAGTCGACCAATTTTACTGTCATGGTTTCCCGATCTAACAGAATATTCTCCGGCTTGAGGTCGCGGTGATGGATACTGATCCGGTGGCAGTAGATCAAGGCTGCAATGATCTGGCGGAAGATGTGCACAACATGGATCTCGATCAGTCCGCCTTGCTCATGGATGTAGCTGAATAACTCGCCGCCTTCAACGTACTCCATGATGAGGTAGCTGCGTCACGTTAGATATAGTTTTAGTTCACTGACATAGGAACTTACAGTTCATCCCGGTTCTCCCAGATGTCGTAGAGACGAACGATGTTTGGGTGATCAAGCAACTTCATGATACAAATCTCACGCTCTAAGCCAAATGGGATAAGCTTGCCATCGGGATGCAGTGTCGGATCCTGCTCTGCACTTTGAATCAGGTTTGCTAAACTTAGCGCTCGCACCTTCTCTGCCGTGGTCTTGGATATGATCTTGGCGGCTCCAAACTGGCCGGTCATGCTGTGCCTGACCAGACGCACACGCGAGCATCCTCCACGACCGATAGTCCTGCCAAGCTGCCATGGCCCAATGTGTGTCTTTCGGCGACGATTGGTGTTTGACGCGTTGGTGCTGGTATTAGAGATGGTAGAGTCGCGTTTTGGAATATGCGGACGTGTCTCGTGAGCAAGCACAGCAGAGAGGCGCTTGTTCTCCGGCGTAGCTGATGGCTGCTCATGGTGCACGCCGAGCGTGCCATTGGGTACGATCGACTCATTATGGGGTAGGGATTTAGATGGAGGAGTCGTGTGCTCGAAAGTATGCTTCTCGCTCTGCCGCTGAGAGCGAGAGTTCTCATTTGCACGGTGAGTGCCGTCACCGAGGGCGCGTCGATGCGTTGGTGGGCGGCCCTGGCGACCGTGTTCCATTGCGCGTTTGTGCTTGTCGCGTCAAGGCGAAGTCGCCCCGACAGCTTTGAGATTAGTTGGCTGAAATGATGGCCCAAGAATGTACAGTTAGAAAGGATGCGCGGCGAGTTCGAGCACCGAAGATAGAGTAATGCTGCCAGTGATAGCAGTTATGGTCGCGGTCGTGCTATCAGAGCGCGTCTGGATCATGGCAGGGCCGCTGCGTTGTGTTGTTTTGGTATCTGCTGTTGACACTGAGGGCGCGCTGGACAGTCGACAGACTGCTGTTTGCTTGACGGTGCCGATAAAGGAGGGGCGGCTAGCTGTGCAGGTGGAATTGAAAACTACTCAACGACCAAAAAGCTGACAGATTCTGAATGCATGTGGTAGAGAAGCTCGAGGGACGATTGTGGGCAAGCTTGGGAGGAGGAGGGAAACGCAGCGCACGGGCCGGCTTGGAAAGAGCAGCGCCAGCAGAAGGTGCTCTCGAACCCCGTCAGAAACAAGAGAAGGAACAAAAAGCCTCGTGAGCAGAGAAGTCGCATGCTTGCCGAACTCTTGGTAGGTCGATAATGAAGGCTCCGATACTGAAGAATGTGCCAAGATAGAAAAGGTGGAGATGACATGTTTGGGGCTGTGTACCAAAACAGCAGAAGGGAATGAGTCGGCTGGACGATTGAAGAAATGAATGAAAAGGCCTAACCGAAGAAATGAATTCTTCCTACCATGTATATTACTATCGACTTTCTGGACTGGTGGAAACGGCTGCTGCGCCCCTTGCGTGGAGGTTTGCACCTTGCAGCAACAAGACCGCGTGGTGAACGCATCTTCTAGGCTTGTGAGTCGACCCAAAGAAAGCCGTAGGCCTGTAGACAGTTGGATGTAGCTACTCTAATTGACCAAACAGTACCATCTATCGCGGACACATGTGTGCAGCCGGGCTTTTCAGTGCAATTCGCAGTTGTCCTGAAAGTTTGCCAAATACGACGAATGCCGCAGATTCTGGCGAGTAGAACATAGAAGAACCAAGGATGGCTGATGTAGCAGAGCTGCGGCCGCTAGGAGATGGGATGGGACGGAATTGCAGAGTGATGAGGTGAAGTGCGATAAACGCACTGATTTTCCGGGGCGGAGATAGATGTCGGCTAGCGCACCAAAGTCGCGGGACACTCACAGACTGTGCGTAGCCATCTGCACAAGAATCTTGACGTATCCTCTCCTGCTTCTGGAATACACCGCATATTCTAGGGCATCACTTGCTGACTAGTGACATGATCTGTCACGCATCTGTCACGCAGGGTATTGTGCAAAGCAAGCAATTAGGAGGAACGGCAATCGTAACATGTATTCGGCATCGTAGCACCTTTTGGCCCCTGTACTCTTTATCTCTGCCCCTTTGCCACATAGGTGCATACCGTCATCTCTGGCCCTTATGCACATTATAATCAAGAGGCCGTTCGCGGCCTCCGACCCCGGATCCGACCGATTTCCGATATTGCCGCCTCCAACGCTGCCTATGCACGCGGAAAGAACGCTCTTTGCACATACCTAATAGAACCCCAGACAACCGAACAAAGGTATCCGCATTCGAACAGAAAAAGGAACATGAACATGATCACATGCTATACTCGCAAACGCCACAGATACTAGATTTCCAGCGTCTCAAGGGTAGTCCAATACGTAACAAGCAGAAGACGTAACAAATCGTGAACCAATGGCTGCACAGCGAACGTAGTGATGTCGTAACAACGTGCGCTGAAACCATGATAACAAACACAGAAAGGGTATTTAATACAAGAGAAGTGAAGAAGGCTGAGGCATGCGCCTCATATAAATATAGCGAAGGCACTAATGGTGTGCCTTCGACTCGACAGCTTCCGACTTGGGCGAGTGGCTTTCTCGCTTTGTGTCATCGCTATTCGCAGCAGCCTTGCCGCAGCCTTTGACAAGAATATGGCGCTGTGAGACGTTAGCATACACGCCCTGACTTTTTCGTGCAGAGCAACATACCTTCAAAGCATCTTTTCTCGAGAAGCTCTTGTCGCAGTGGGTACAAGGGAAAGGCTTAACTGCCAAGTGGATCCTCTTGTGCCGCTTCAAGTCATGGTTGCGGTTAAAACTCTGGGGGCACTGGTCGCACTTGAATGGCCGGTCATTCGAAGCCGCCTGCTGATGGGGGTTGTGGCCTTGCATGAAGTGAGGCATCTGGGCTGCGTGCCCGCTGTTGAAACTAGGCATCATCCCGGGGTGCACACCAACCAAGGCCAGGCCTCCGTTCGGGTTCTGAACGTTTGAAAAGACAGGAGCTGGTCCTGGCGCATATGCTGATGGCGGTGGTCGTTGGTAGTAGGATGGGGGTTGTGCTGGGTTATTCGATGGCACAGTAGGCATCTGGCCTTGCGACACCGCTGGCGACATTCTGGGCATAGAGCCTCCTGCGCTGATCGGGCTCTGGCTGTGCTGCTGAATCGGCGATGGCCCTGTCGAATACGGGAAGTTGGAATGCTGAGGCGTTCCCGATGGCTGGTAATTGTAAGTTGGTGTAGGGGGGTGTGGCGGCCTGAAAGTGTCCTGTGGCAATGCTGGCGACTGGTGAGGTGCTGATGATGATACAGGCGTTTGTGCGCTTAGCATATGGTGAGGCTGCTGGTGGTGGGCGGGCATCGACGGCATATGTGATGTGCTGGATGATGGCGTAAATGGTGGCAGTTGGTTGTTCATCTCATAGGGCGGTGGGTTTAGCCCTTTGTGGTGTAAGTCTTGGTGACCCAGCTGACAATCTCGGTGCAGTAGAGAAAACTTACCTCGGCTTTGCTGACTATATTGGTTTTGCTGAGACTGTGTGTGTTGGTAGCCGTACGATGGCTGTTGTGTAGGTGGAGAGTAGATGTGGTTGTAGTTCTGTGGGTAGGCCATCGTTGTTGAGGCTGCGCCGCTTGTCGATACTCCAGACGAAGGGCTTATCACGTCGCCGTGGACAGTGCTCGGCGGTGTGAGAAGGTTGCCAACACTAGCGATAGTTGTTGGCGCCTGTGACGACTGCGAGACGGTACCGTGGTTAGTGAACGGATATTTGTGCATTGGCGGAGGTGGAAGTTCGAAGCTACCCAACTGAGCAGCATGAGGCCTCCGCTGCGCAAAGCTGGGAGGCGCACCCATTGGGTCAGACCCAGGATGCATAGAAGCCGGGTGAGCCACTGCAGCAGCCACGTTGGCGGTTGTGTTCCGGTAAGGTCCTGATGACCTACCAGCGTCGGATGGAGAAGGAGTTGGAAGTGCCTGCAGCTGTGACGCTGCAAAAGGCGGACTTGAGAAATGAGCACCGGACCAATATAGCCCACGTGTAGGCCGGGGTTGCTCCACGAAGGGCGATCGGCTACTTGTAGCTCAGAGGCGTAATGTGGAAAGAAGGATGTCTAGTCGAGGGGGACAAAGTGCTGATGTTATGCAGGTAGTGGAGGGAAGGCGATCTTGTAGAAGGTTGCTGTGAGCACGAATACCCGCCTGGTCCAAAGAGTCTGCAACGGTACTCCTGGCTAGTGTCTTGTTGCTCAGACGGCGACTGGCAGGTCCGAAGCCTGATGAAGCTTCACTTGGTGAACGGCCCTCGAAATGGTACCTGCGCTGGTTCAGGTAGGTAGTGATACCAACAAATGCAGGCCTTGCCAAAAGATCGCTAGGGAGTCTCAGTCGCTGCCTGGTAGAGATGATGGTCGCCGTCGCAGGCCGAAGCAGAAGGGCGCACAGGTGAGCAAAAGCAGATACTCGTGGAACCGTGGTGACCTCCTAGGTTGAGCGTTCGGTAGGGCCCGGTTTCCTGGTTGCGCAGACGTAGTGCCACTGAGGCGGTAGTACAGGCTGTGTGAAAGATGGGTTTCGGTCAAGACGGTGGTGCTCCTACTATGACCGTGCTGGGTTTGTGGACCGACGGGCGCTGTATTGGCTGGTAGTCAAGCTTCTGGTACTCGAACCAGGGCGCTGGGACGGCGTCGACTTCCGCGTTGAGAAATAAGCGCAGACGGGGTCGTTCTTGTGAGCGTCCACTGCAGCGGCGTTGCAGGATCTGGTGTTGCACGTTGATGGCGAGAGCCACTGATCCTGGGGTAGAGGGACAGTGAGCCTCGAGAGCTTTTGGTGGTGGAGTTTGAGGCGCGCGGAGCGGCGATCACACCTTGTTAAGCTCAGTACCTGGGCGCCCTAGCAGAGTAATGGCGGAGAAGGCTGGAACCTGGGTGGATTGAGGCTTTGTTAAGTTACCGCGAGCGAGTGGAGAGCACTGGTCACGTATATGTATGGCAGGCTAAGGGTGTCAGGGTTGGCGGGTTCGCGTGGCTGACTGGCGTTCCTCTACTCAAGGGCCCAACCAGGCGATAGGGTTAGTCCGAGCGTTATGAGGATCTGGATCGGGAGGGAGATGAAATGGCACGAGAGCAAGCCTCAGGTGAGCGGGCGGGAACGCTATGAACAGGCGCACTTCTGCAGATTTGGGCATCGTAAACGAGGCACGGCAGAAGGAAACGCAGCGAATGAGAAATTCACCACACCGTTCAGGCGTGGTTTAGAGAACCAGACAAGCATGGGTCCGCCGACAACAATGCGCTGCCGGGGTGAATGCACGCACCAGGCGACCATAGACCCTGGCCACTGGCTGTCTGTCGGGCTCTGTTGGCGTGCGGGACGGCTTGGACCAGAACAGTGGAGGAGGTGTCGCTTGCGCCGGCCCGGAGACGTGAAAGCACTCTGATGCTGAGCTCTTTGGTGGAGAGTCGCTCTTGCCGCAGCTTCTTTGTTCTGCGGCGTCCTCCCTGCCCGAGGCCTCACAGAGCAGCGTGGCAATGATGCGGCTCTCCTGACCCGGGCTCGCGGCATGACAAGAGACAAACAGGACGAGGTGCTTTTTCGTCCATGGCCCAGGGCCAGGTACCAAGGGTAAGGAGCCTGTAGGAAGAAGCCTAGCATGTGTCGGGTCTGGCGCCTACGAGACGACAGCGACTGGGCCTGCACGGGCCAATGAATCTGGTCTGGCCCAGCAGAGACAAAGGCCTACCACAGCAACCGCCTTCCCTACTTTGTCCAAGCTTGCCGTTCACAAGGCCCAGTCCCCGTTTGCTAGTTGTGCGGATCGCCCTCGATGTAAGCTGGCGGTGGGAAGGCAAGCGCTGTGAACCAGGTGCGCGACGAACATCACCAACGTGCATCGCCAGCAGCGGACCCAACCCCAGCGTCTATTCCTCCATGAGTGCGTGATCACCCTGCGATCCTAGCTGCCAATGCTCCAGAGTTTCGGCGACCAATGCAGCAACCGTGCCCCCTTCCTGCTGCCAGGCTAGCTGACAACAGACGCTGAGGTCCAGCTGACGCTAGCCGAGTAGGAGTATGAGTGCGAGCTGCACATGATTGACGATTGATTGATTGACCTGCCTACGCTCAAGCAGGCGCAGCGACGGCGGGGACAAAGAGCAGTGCTTGTTCAATCGCCCGCTGGAGCTCAACTAGCATCCATTCCCTCCACATTGCCATGCCGTCCCAATGCGCAAAAGATCAAAGACGATGCAGCATCAACAACGTCATACGCCCGGAGAGTGCTTTTTGGCCCGAAACATGCACTGATTAGCATTTGCAGCTGGCTCGGTGACAGCTATAATTAGCGAGACTGTTGTATTGATTGCGGCACGTGTGCTTCTGAAAAGGCAAGACCCGCGGGCGTAAGCAGCGAGCGCGCGGTCCCTGCTCGCCCTCATCTCTCTTACGCCTGTCCCGTCGCACGGCTTGCGTTGGTAGGGTGGATCTCCACGTGGAAGTGCAGGCGTGCTGTGGATTAATTCTCGGTTCATTATCTTGCGCGCGTCTGATCTGGTGTCATCATGCTGTATTGGGACGGTGTCGATAATGCTCTAATGGGTGCGTCCCAACGACCAGGCGTGCCATTTACAATCACACACACCCGCTCAGGTGTACGGGGCGCCTGTCGACGCTCGCTGACAGCTGCTGTAGACTGCGCGCTGGAGCGGTGGGCGCTGCCTGTGCATGGACTGACGTCTGGTGCATGCTGTGTCGTCCAGCGCGTACCGACTGCCCGGGTGAGACTCTCGCGGCAGAAACAGACGACATGGACCTGGGGACCTCTCCGCCGTCAATCGAGTGCTGGATTCGTCCCAGGCCGTGCGTGAGGCTGCTGCCACAGACCGCACATTTGGGGCAGCCATGGCCGGCGCCAGCCTGCACTGGGCGCGCTGCAGAGCCAAGGCGGTGCATAGTGCAGCAGAGATCTGTAGCCGCAGCCGTGCCGGCCTGCCTGGGTCCTGAGTCCACACGTTGACGAGAGGCGTGTGGGCTTGCTGGCTGTCCCCGTCTCGGGATCCGGTAGGCGTCTGCAGCATGGGACCGCCCCTGACGGCTCTGTGAGCGCTGTATCTCGACATTTGTCGAGCAACCGCCTAAACCAGCACAAGGCTCTGCAGCAGAGAGACGGGTCAGTCCTTCATCTCGCAGCATGCTCTGTTACGCAACACGGCCAATGCAGGTGTCGTGTAATCCTGGGCGCCGTTGCCCAATAGAGACAGCTGTCAAGCGAGAGGGCCCAGTCAATCGTTTGCACGTCTCCGCTGGAGGCAGTTGTGCTGAAGCCGACCGGCCCTTCTCAGCGCGCTTGCGCTTCGAGGAAAGCTGCTCGTTGACTCCACGGCTATCTGGATCCTGCCCCATGGTGCGATCAGACACGGCGCCGCTATTGCAGCGCCGGGGGCTGCTAGGGCGGCCAACTCGCATGCACATCCTGGGAAATGACTTCTGACCTTTCTGCCGGTTCTCGCGCACCAGTTTGATTGCTGCCAATCTCGTCCAGTGAAAGTGCACGACGGACTCCGTTCTCGCCTTATCCGTACGTACCCCGCCATGCCGTCATGGGCGGTGGCCGTGTCAGCCCTGTGCGTTGCTTGCATTCCATCAATCATCATGCACACTGTCCGGACATCAGTGAACATCACAATCCCTCGAGAATGCAACGAGCGGCTCAGGGCCACGCTTCCACCACCGTTGCCCAACGCAGTCCTCACGCCTGCACTCTGCGTTCCTGCCAATCCGCTTCTCGCAGTCTCAGACACCGACTGTGGCGGCGCCCTCCCTACAACGCTGTGTTGCGCTAGGATCTTGCCCGTTACTCTGCCAGATCTTTGAGATCAGAAGCGTTCGGAGCGCCCGAGCCCCCACAGTCGGCTCTCTGTGACACGCGGGCTGCACACGTTAGTTTTTGACACGCCCACAACATTAGCGTCCAGCAAGCTTCAGCCTAGGCCTCGCGAATCCCTGGTCCGGAAACCTCGAGCCTCGACCCGACGACGCCCGACCATGTTGCTGGAAACATGGGCTGCACAGTACTGCGTGGGCGAAGGAGATCCTCAAGTCGCTTCACCACCATCTAGGCTGCGGCGGCCACGTTTTGAGCCTCTTCCACCTGTTCTTGATGCTGCAGCTGCCAGGCTACTACTGTTCCTGCACAACATAACAGTTCGACGCACGCACTCCCTGGCTTAAGCCGGACGACTCCAGAGTCCACGGCCAGCGCTCTGCGCTGTTCGCCATTGTGGCTCGAAACGAGCAAGCAGACCTAGGTACTGTCATGCTCAAGCACGCTGCGTCCATGGCACACTCGACCTGCACCATCACTAAGCTGAGGCCCTAGTAGACTGTTATTCCTTGTATTGTTGGTCTCGGCAGCTCCTTCTCCTGCATGATGCAGACTGAAATTGTGCTTATCGTCACAAACATCGACCAATAGCGATGTGGCTGAGGGGCCCTCGCCAAAGACTGCCATGGCTGGGATAATCGCGACGTGCGTCGAGCACGTTTGAGCCGTTCATCGCTTACAACCGTCCGTCGTCGTGTCCAAGCGTCCAGAGCATGAGTTAAAGATGCACTTCGCGATTCACTAATTGGATGGCATTAACAGATTTCTCCCTGTGAGCGGCCGGATCGAGTCTCAGCTTCTCGGCTCTTTCGCTGTTCTTCAGCCGCGGAGAGCGCCCCTAAAACTTGACTTTGCTAACTTCGTTATGCGCGCCTGTTAGCGCGCCTTGCGTTGGTACCGGAATTATTCTTGCAGCAGATCAATATCGCTAAGACGGTGGGTGGGGCGTCTTCATTCTAAACCGGCCATCATCATCATCAACAGAGTTTTGATGTGCAGACCGTACCTGCGTCACTGCTTCAAAATCGAGCACCAATGTTTGTGGCGGACGCCGACAGCGCTCCGCATTGGAGATCCCGTTAATCGTTGCCAGCCGTGTCGCTCATTGCCTGAACCAGTAAACGCCAGTCATCGTGCCAGCTAAGCTCGACGCCAGGAAAGCCATCCCGTCTGGATCGTGCAGACCTGGGATCACGATGCACGCAGGGAGTTCCTAGTCTGTAACGCATCGTCGCGAGACACTCGACCCCTGCTGTCGTCCTAAGCTGCAGCACATCAGAAGTGGAATACAATCGTTAGGTCCCAGAAGACTCACTTAACATCTGCCCAGTCACAGCATCTCTGCCTGCGCGCGCTTCGTACAGCGAGTATCTCTGGTGACGGACGGCCAGCCCTGTGGTGTGCAGGTGAGAACTGGAGGGCAACCCTTGATACGTGTGCAGCACGCGCCATCTTACCGCCCATCTCAACCATATCGACCAATATGAAACCGCAAAATCGCACTACTAGCTGCAGAACTTTTCCAATGAGCTTACAACACACCCAGTATGTTTTCTCTTGCATCATAGATTACCCCAGTCGGGGTATGCTTAGTAGGCTGAGCAATCACGCAGACCGACCGCAGATTGACGTCCTGCACCTAGCTCTTCTACCACATAGAGTACTTCGTAGAGGGGAATAAACAAAACATCCCACAACGCCTTCATACTGGTTTTGCAACTTTCTTTGAAGCTTCTCGTTCGTACAATGTGTCGATGACCGCATCGCAGCAGTCAAGGAAGCTTTGTGCGACACATGATTCTTGCATGACTCTGCACTTTGGGTCATACACTTGTTTTACTTTTTAGCTTCGAATCGCTCATCTGCGTGAAATCTGTTGACCGTATTTCGGCGCGTCGCCCTCGCTTCCCTAAGTTTGCTTTACTTCCATGGGGTTGCTTTAGACCTCAAAAGAAATAATCACAAACCTATGCCGGTAATACCAATGCCACATTTTAGACAAGACTAAGTGAAGGCTCGAATTGAAATTATGGCCTTGCATTTGCCTCGATCGATAGAGTCCTGGTCCACAAGGTCAAGGTCTATCACCGAGGCAGCACCGTGTCAATGATCAACCAACGACAGCATGCGAAAATGTATACGAATCAGCTTCGGGGCGAACTGTGCACAGCTCTGGATTACTTGGCACTAGCTACATTTGCTTGTTGGCGTATGGAGCTACTGATTCTTTTCAGCTGTCGGACACGGTCCGGTGCAATCTCTGTTGCTGTCAAATATGATAACCTTTGGATTGTCTCGGCATCGAAGCTTGCATTCACGCTCATATCCGACATTCTTGTTGGATTCGACGCGAGCACGGAGTCCTATTGATTCACAAGCTCATCAAGGCAGCTGACTGGCACACTTGTGTCCATACTCTGTCTACCAATCAAAGAAACAAATGCCTGTAAACACGGTAGCGATGAAGCTACCAGAGGCAATGGAGGAATGCCAAAAGTCGTTACCAGGCACTTTTGCCCCTGATTCAGATGTGCGAACCTCTCTTGACGGTCTTACAACACGTTCTACTATTGCAGTGCAATGTGCCACCTCATGGTATTCTAACCAGCAACGAGATATGTCACCGAAGTCCCTTCTTCAACAAGAACATTGACTGAAGTCGCTGTTGTTACAGGTTGCCTCATTACAGCCGCACAGCTGACATCAGGATGTCTGTTACACCGACTGGCTAGCATTGACGATAATCTGGATGCGTCACTTACAACATATAGTGTCCAGGCGTTGCAGGGTCCATCAAAAGAAAGCCATGGCGCATCTTGTATTACAGGCGAACCTACGAAAGAGCTTTGCTTTCAAAGACCTTATTGAATGGTGATTTTCCCTCTCCCGAACCATCCACATCACTGTAACACCACACCGAGACAACTCCAATGACACAATGGTCGATGCGCCGCGTTAAAGCGCTGGGCGCCTTTGAAGTAAGACACCAGCTCGACATTTGGCAGAGCCTCATGTCGTCAACGTTGAGCCACTGACAAATGCTGGGTATGTCGAGTAGCACGAGCGCCGTTCGTATAGATCACATGAACTTACGAATCAGAACATTGATGTGGCACCGAGTACACGGATCTGACACCCATCATGCCGATACATGATTTGGAAGACGCTGTGGGTGTCATACAAGCTTCTCGGTCTTGTACGACTTGACCTCTCCCGATGTTTCTTCGAGCCTTGCTTTTCGGTTTCGCTGAAAATATCCGAGCTTTCGTCAACATGACCTGAAATTTGCAGAATTCCAAAGCACTGTTCGTAGGCGCTTGCCAGATCAAGTCGAACGCCAGGGCTGAGTAAATTGTAATACGTCAGCACAAATGTGTAAATGGAATAATTTGATGTTAACAATGTAAATGGTGGAAGCTTATGAAACGTTTAATTTAAGGAATCAAACTTTGAATCCTCCATTGTAGCAATACCTTGGCTTCCTGAGTTCTGATTTGCAGTAATTCACACCGCGTCGGTACGATGTGTCTGCGCGACGCATTACCCTAATGCATGGGATTATTTGCAGATTTTATAGCTTCTGTAAATCTTATGGTGTCTGATGAGCGAAAGTATGGGAAGCGGCCCGTAATGACAAAATGTCGCAAAGTTCACTCTTCCGGCTTACTTTGTAGCAACAATATCTTGTCATCGAGTAGCGTAACCTGCAACCGCTGATCACTAAATCATGTCCCTCTTCAGGGGTTTGTTGTTATCTCTCCAGCCGGCATACCATCTTGAAGCATAAAGTCATCAGATACGGTGCAGCAGTGCCCAAGATGCAACATTAGCTCGCAACACCAGCCATAAAGCCGGAAAACTGCAAGAGTAATCAGCATTCCAAATCCACGATAACAGTGAGGCGGGTGCAAACGCGGTACCTGCAACAGATAGTCCCTTGATCATAAAGCTTATGCACAGCCAACACACCCAAGCATGAACAGTACTTTCGTTGTAATTGTTGGCGACTTGGGTAGACCACTTTGAACATGAAATGACTTTCGTAATGTAGGCACGCAGTATGATCACATCAGACAAGTCGCTGTATAATTGGTCAGTTCCCACGTGTTACCCTGCAGGACGTCAAACCAGACACACGTAGCCACTCAAAGAGCTTTACCACATCTTTGTTCTATGATTACGTATACGACGATTCGCACATCCTTACAAGCATTGATATTCCATATTTTCAACCACATAATCCCACCCAAATATCATGTCGTTGTCTCATTATCCTAGATTCATTCCCGGCAGATTGATATTGCCTACCTAAGTACTGGGATTGGGAGACCAATGAAGCAGAGTGCTTCTACATACGCCTCGCGAAGTTTTGTGAGGACAGCAAACGCATGTCATTTACCATAACAGATTTCATGTCCTCCCAATTGAGATCACAGATGGCTCATTAGAGCATAGCACCGAGCATAAATTTCTTCACGATGCATAGCCAAAGTCCTGGTGCGATCATCCAGCATTGGCCTCTCGTGTCAGCTAGCAAACAAAGATAGTATAGGAAAGCCCTCTCGACTTTCAGACAGAACCATAGATAAGTGAGACTCTAGTATCTTTAGGTCAGATAGATCTAAATTGCACCAGTACAATCCAGATATGTTCGGTCAGAGACGCACGAAAATGTTTATCGATGTACCGTAGTACACTACGATATAGGGAGCAAAACAATCCGAGATATTATAATGATTCGCCGCATGACGACCAGTAGGTGATACGCAACGCGTAACATTGACAGATTTTCTGATGAGATCGCTGCATCATGTACCCTATTGGGAATTACAGCTCTTGAACGAGCTGATTCAATATGCTGCTACGTGTTTTGGAGATTTTTCAATATTCGAGCTACCACCACCTGGGAGCAGAAGATCAACAAAATGTACCTGCGAAGCTCTATGCAACACTTTAGACTATGTAGCCTCTGTATATCACTCAGTCTCAGGTAATAGCATCACCCTCGATCTGAAAAGTTATACATCGCGTATCTGTTAGCCCAAAGCCACAAAACGCTCGAGCGTGATTTCAGACTCCCGTTAACCACTTCGAAGATTTCTATACTTCAGGCACTCGCACCTCGCTTGCAGAGCTTCTGTTTACGCCGTGATTCCGGTAGATGGATACACTACACATCTTAGGCCCTAGCCCCAAAGCCTCACTTGATATACCAATACCTGCACCAAATATTCAGCCCTCGGTGTCTGTCCTATGAAGAGCGGATCTCGACAAGGTCGTTGCACTACAACATGCTGTATGCAGCGCGAGAAATTTGTGAGTCACAGGAGTGGAAATCAGGCACTGGGGTTGGGGTGTGATGGCAGGGAAGACTGCAGTTCAGTGCTGTGTACGATGAGGCGTGGTACAACAGTAAAAGTGTCCAGGGGTACCTTGAGGGGTGTTGTGGAATCGCTCAGAAACGACTTCGGTTGGTAGAGGGGACCAACGATGACCTCGGTATCGTATGGTTGTATTGATTGTTCAAACGGACCCGTCAAGACTAATACTGTACGTAAACATCATGATTCTCATCTAGTCTGCTTCAAATGAGCGCAGGCTCTTCGCGTCCGAAAAAAAGGCCTAAGGAAAAAAATCGCATCCCAAAACATACCTCCCTGCAGTTCACTACTGTCCTCGCAGCTCAATCTCCTCGCAACAGCAGTACCGCGGCTCCGGGTCTGCGGCCCTCTTTCCTTCCACAACTACCACTGCCGCCAACGCACATCTTTGTACCATCGTCCCCACACTAGGTACCTCACAACCCACCCCCTGATCCAAGTGCGAGATATCATCTCGATCTTCACCACCAATCGGAGCGCTCGGCTTTCTACGTTCCACACAGTGGCTTACATGGAAGCATCGTGGCACAAGGACCCTCTTGTGCATTCAGGGCGCAAGACCGGGTAGCATCTTGCACTGGATCCAGCGGGCTGTGCATGCGTTGATGGTGTGTGGTACGGTCGACAACGTCCAGTTAGGGATGGTAGTGCAATGGCACACGAGATTTAGCACACTGTATGCCAAGATTGCGAGCGCGTAGTGCGGAACCCGGCGCGCGACTATGGAGTCAGCCGGGAGGTCGCCAGACCTGCGGAAACGGATTCCCTGGTACAGCAAACGGATTCAATGTGGTGAATCAGGGGTAAGATCTAGCGATGCGAATCATGACGGTGGTTGGAGGGCCGTACAAAGAGCCATGTACTATCGCGATGGGCTTGATCAATCAGTGAAAACCTTGGTGATCGGATCGTATATCTGAGCGTAAAGTCAACGATACGGGAACATGAAAAGCGTCCAAAGGTCTGTAAAGGTTATACAGTGTCAGCTTTGGGTTCGGATACTTTGTACTTAGCACTTCGTAGTGGCGGAGACATATGATATGTCTCCGACCATTCATGCGGTTATTCCCGAATCTACTTCGTGGAGGCCTGACACGTCATGAATAAGTTATGACAAACCACACTGCAGGAACTCTGCTTCAAGAACGACATCAAATGCTGCAAGCAGTGCGGTAACGTTCCAGTATTCACCATCTCTGACAGCACCCGACATCATGAGCCAAAACGACGATATCCAAGCCGCGGCTCCTCCACCATTACCTACATTCAACCCCAAGAACGTTCAAACATACGCGGCTAGCTGCCACTGCGGTATCGTGTCTTACACGGTTGACCTCTCCCCGCCTCTGCCGGAGTGGAAAGTTGTGTCCTGCAACTGCTCCATTTGCCAGCGTAACGGTTACTACCTCGTGTATCCGTCGCGAGAGCAGCTACACATAACCAGCGGCGAGGATGTCCTGAAGAGTTACGCGTTTGGGCCAAAGAAGAATTTGCATAAGTTTTGCGGACAGTGTGGAAGTAGCGTGTTCTTCGATCCAAGGATGAAGGAGTTTGGTGAAGGCGGAGGATTGGATTTGCTGGGTATCAATGTAAGTTCAGGTCATCCAAATGTGGCCTTGTGAATCCTTGGGCCTGGGCTGATGGCAAACAGGTTCGCATGTTCCATGATGTGAGCCTCGAGGAGCTGAGTGTCGTTCATATTGACAATCGCGCAAAGGATGATTAGATATCGAAAGAGTCCGAGAATTAGTTATCGGAAGCAGCTGTTGATTTATTGGTCAAGGACAGGTATTGTTTCAAGCACCAGGACTTTGAATATAGGACCGGGGTCCGCTGAATGTTCGATCCTGCCAAGCCACTAAACCTTTGAGCCTCGGCGGTTCTCGACGCTGTGCACCTTGACATTCATTCACTTTGCGTATCTTTCAGATTCACGCATCTGTACATAATGTTTCGCGCGCGCCAATTTTTGCAACGAACACCCTTCAATGTAGCTACTCGATGCTGTCCGCGTTCCCGCGCTCCACTTGCGCCCCTTGAACTCCCTTTGCAGTCAAAAGTCCGCTGGTCTTACCTGTGGTATGGCACTATCCTCGCTCTAGGGATAAGTACAGGTTTAGGTGCTCGACACTTCGCGGCACCGCTTGGCCTACCTGAGCCTGGATCCGAGGATGACGCGCGTATACTAGAGTCACTGGGTGCCGACATCGACAGGCTGGACATCGTGAAGGAGCTGAGGAAGCAGAGCTATAGCGTACATTCAGACATACCATTGTCGAGCGCAGCAGGTATAGAGGAACCAAAGGCATGGCTGGAGGTAGATCTGGGCAAAAGCGAAGTGGAAAATGGTGGCCTAATAGGCGTCTTGAGTGGAACGAGAGGACTTGGAGTACAAAGGGCCTTCTGGAATGCAGAGACAAGAGAAATGGTAGCCGTGATCTGGTTAGGCGGAGGGCTATCAGGATGGCCTCGAGTCACGCATGGCGGTGTGATTGCCACTATTTTCGATGAGGCTATGGCGAGGATGGTCCGAGGACCAAATGGGACCATTGGTAAATGGACAAGCCGCGGACATGCGCTGGACACTTTGCTAATTCAAACACAGAGCAGGTCCACCGCCCGACGTCGCTCAAAGTGACCTACGCGAAACCTACGCACAGTTTAGACTTCTACATTCTGCGCGCATCATTTGCGAAACCGAACCTACCCCAGACCGAACCTGTTCCTGAACCCGAGGCCGAGCCTACAAAGACATGGTTGTCCTGGCTTCCACCCCAGAAAGATATGACGAAGAGGTCCGAGCCTGGACAGCTGATTGAGATCATTGGAACACTTGAGAGTGTCAACGGGGATCTATGTGTCAGAGCAAAGGGCACGTTTGCGGCACCCGCTCTAGTGGGCTGAAAGAGATGCTGAGACAACATGCACAAAGCGATTGCCGAAGTCAGGTTCGCTGTCGAGAGTTCTGATCCTGTGGCATCGCATCGATCGCATATAGACCGGGGCACAATCCCGGTCATACACCTGTTGAATGTCGTCTACTACGACTTTGCTGGCATAAATATCGCCGAGCAAGGGTATATCGTGGCGTCGTTTACGTGGAGTGAGCATCAGCTACCTACACAAGGATCTCCATTGTCGTATCCTCACGTCAGAAGGAGTTTGAGAGACTATCGAGGCAGCGGAGAATATGCAGTGTCTAGGACCTATGTTGGCTAGTAAACAGCGTTTAGCCTGTTGCTAGAAAGTAGACGTAAGACGCCCGAAATACAGTTTACTTTGCTGTTCACAATGTGTTGAAGTTCAGACTGTGTTTGCGCCAACCGTTGGGCCAGCGGAGTTCGCAATAGTGCGCGTCCTGCGACCCATTCTTTACATGAACGGCGCGCTGCAAGCCCCCACGGCTAGCTCGCAGTAGCTACAGCAAGGCCTGGAACAATACTGGCACTAAATGCTGAAACATTCATCAAGATGAACTTGGCACAGCAGGGGATCTTCGTCTCTCGTTCATCAAAGAACGAGAAAGCTCTGGCAGATTATGCGTCATGAGATTGCACGAGAATGCCGCCCTGTTTTGCGCCAACCCTGATTTCGCACCCCTGTCCAGTGGCGTCATCAAGAGGCTGAACCGACTTACTGGATCGGAAACATTTGGCTGGAACTACTCCTACGTCAGAGAGAGGATCCGCTTTAGGACATGCGGGATACAAAATGAGCACAGAATTTGCGTTGCGTGCGGGTCATGCAAAAGCTCGGTTGCGGAGAACAAGCTGGGCAGGACACTGTACAGGTGGTGTGGATGCACCGTTGGTTGGTAGGATAATGCCGACGACGCGCAACGGCTGGCTATCATTACATCTTTCGTCAATCTCGGCAGAAGATCCCTTCGGCAGACTTGCAAGAGGTTGGCGCTGTTGCGATAAAGGCAGTCTGGCGGCTGGTTCCAGCCACAGGTGCTGCAGATCGATGCTGTATCGAGCAACCTCACGCTACTTATGACGGCATACTAGACAATAAGCATGTGGCGTTTGATTTCTAAACGCGGGCCAACCCTGCTTGCTGCACTGTAAAGAGATGTTTTTCGCTCATCGCTGCCGTTTTGGGAGGGCCTGTAACGTCAGTTCAAGGAGCAGGTTTCTCCAGTAAGCATGATGGGCATGTGCTGTTTGCGGTCACGCTGCATGATTGAGATTGTGGGAAATTGGCATGTACAGCGCGTGCGGTGAGGCAAGGTGAGCAGAGGTGTGACGTCAACGCCAAACGGAAGGTCTGACCTGTGTTATAAGGGAGGGAGTCGCGTTTGTTTGTGCTTTCATTCCACAGCAAAACCCAACCACCACTACTACTACACCTCCCGCCCACCAGATTACGAAGTCAACCATCACCAACACCACACTTATCAGACAAACATCACACAACCGCAAACATGGGTGCCGTAGTCTCTTGCGTAAGTTCACGCCAGGCAGCATCTCCCCATGTGCGCTCTCTAACAGCATACAGATCAAGTCCATCTTCCGCACGATCGGCAACTGTATCATGGCCATTGTTAACGCCATTGCCGCCGGATTGAAGGCCATCATCAACGCCATCGTCTCTCTGTTCGGCATCATCATCTCGTGCCTCACCTGCGGCCGTGGAGGTGGCAGGAGAAAGAGGACTGCCCATACGAGTAGAGTCTAAATGGCTCCCGTCTTGTTTCTGCACTGACACCCTGTGTCAGCCAGGAAAGTGAGGCGGGAGTTGGGTGTCTGAGGAAGCGAAGCTACCAACAAAGCAACCACACCAACATCACGACTACTATTGGAGAGGCGCTGTAATGCATGAGCATACTGGAGTTTTCTTTTGTACGATATGGAGATGCGCCGGATACCCGATGAGGAGTGCAAGCATTCTTGATCACGAGTGGCGCATAGATACCCCAGCTTTTCTATGAATCAATTCTAATAACGAGCAAAACTTGTCTTGGATGTGACTCTCAATGCTTCCTTCACTAATACTTTACATTGTTGTGGCGAATGGCCTGCATGATTGCCGAAGTATACCTTCCAGCTGAATCGAACCTGTCCACTTACTACTGCCCACTCACAAGTCACAACCGCACATTTTCTTCTTGGTCCAATCTAGCGGCGTTGGCGTCCTTATGTTAGCCATGGATGGGGTGGTAAGTCGACTTGAACTGGAGTTGTGTTTGGCGCTAACGGTGTACAGACTTCGGATGGCCTCAAAGTCAACTTCTCATGCGACAACGACTACTCCGCGCAAGTTCGGTCCATTCTTCGACTACTGGCCTGCGCTGAATCCATACAATCAGGAGATTTGAGCAATGGACCGAATGCATCTTCCACGCCGATGGCTACCTGTCCCGCCTTCGCTGGTCGCGTCCGCTTTGGATCACTGCCGTCTGAAGACACCGAATCCTCCGCCTCAGTCCGTCTGCTATCTACCATCCCCCGCAACGCGAACGATTCCAACTGTCCTCGAGTTCCCGAGATCACTAAGACGAACTGAGATGGCGTTTACAAGGTGGCAAACGGTGTAATGACAAGCGCACCTTAAGCGTTGCACAGCGCAGGCACATTAAACATGGAGCTTACCAAATCTCTTGAAGCAAGGTATGTTTGAAAGAGAGATTCACATGACCATTCTGCATAACACTGCGGCGAGTATGTTCCATGATGGCACAATGTGCTAAAAGGACTGCATACCCCAATAACAGGCGTAAGTAGCTTCAAAGAGGTGTTTGATCCGTCGTTCTGCCCTTCGCGCACTTGTACCGGAGTCATGTCACTCGATGGCACCATTCAGGATCTGTGTCGAAGAGCGGGTTCTTTAGATGCCACAGATATGTACTTGAGATTTAGGGGTGCAGTCAATTCTGCATGGTCAAGGTAGTGTGTGAAGGCATCTAACACAAGCTATCAGCCTAGCATGATCTCCCTCCACTTCGCGGTCCGCATGAACGCCTCCTTGAACACCTTGCCCAGGCCTACACGTTCCCACTGCTCATCCTTCCTCTCAATAAGCAACACATAGAACAAGTCCCACTCAGACTGATCTCTCTCCTTGGGGATATAGTAAGTCCAGACTGGACATTCCTCCGTGTTGAACTGCTTCGCTTCAGAGATGGCAATGAACTCCCTGCTCGCAAAAGTCTTGGACTCGACCCACGGCCTGTCGAGCACGATGGACCCACACCAGTCTCCGCTATCGTCTGCGATATGGCATCGCACAGTCTGGAGGTTGTTGTTATCTTCAGAAGTCGCTGGCATGGAGATGTTGAGCCACGCGTAGTAGGTCCAGAACTGCAGAATCGGCATGACCGGAAACTCGGGGCTGTCGAGCTTTCTGGCGTACTCGGCGACGACGGGCCGATACGGACACTCCTTCGAGTAGATTGAGAATCTAGGGTTCGTCTCGGTCTCGACTGGACGCGTCTCCTGAGACGAGCCGAATATCCGATCGAAAGACAGTGATTTTCGGTCCACTTCTACTTGGATTCGCCCGGAGATCCGATCGTGAGTCCGACGTCTGGTACGCTCTCTGAATTCATTGTCTTCAGAGTCGCTAGACTCTACTTTTTGATTGACGTAACGTATGTGTCGACGGGATTCGTGAATCACCGGGTGTCTCTCTGATTCTGATAGCCAAGAGACGGTGCTCTGGGAGGTTGTATCTGATCCATCGCTATCGTCTACGTATCTTGCCTTACGCGATCGCTTTCCGGTAAGAAGGCGAGTATGGAATAAAGTCAGTTGAGACAGGAAGCGAGACAAGATGTCAAATTTGAAATACTCTAGGAAGATTATGATCGGATATATGAGAAGTCTGCACATTGCAGCCAGGTCCGAGATTACCTTCATGTGGTCGTATGAAGGTCTCCGAGACTTGAGGCTGTTGTCCAAGCTAGGTGATCTGGACGCTGTATGTCTTATTTGAATTTTAGTACCGTTGCAGTTGAAAAGTTGTGCGTTCACTCACTCGGAATTGCGTGCGCGTCTACGCCTCCGAATTTCCCGGACATATTGCTCTGATGACCTCGAAGAGGCATCCACAAAAACACCATGCCTGTGGTCGCGTTCTGAATTGTAGGCATATTCCCTGTGGTTTGGAGCCCTTCGATAGCGCTCAACGTGAACGAATTCATCCAAGTCACGCTGATTGTGATGCGTCCAGATCTTTTCCCCACTGAGACGGGCATAGCTATATCCTCGCCATCTCGACTCCTCGCTTCTGTCTTGACTCCAGTGGTTCTCAGAATACAATGGTCGTAGGTCGCCTTTTCCATCTCTGACGAACCAGCGCACCCAAGTATGCGATCTCAGCCAATCACTCGGATTTTCAAGGCAATCACCCATAAATGACCGTTCATAAGTCGTTGGAGCTCCCATCCACCCCATCCAGCTCCAACTGGGAAACTTCAAGCCTGCATAGTCTCGTTTTTCGCGCTCATCATGGGGTTCGCGCCGTTGAGCTGGGCCAGTGAACTGCCATAGGAGCGCAAGATCAAAGTGGGAGCTCGGCAGCCCCAGGACAAAGGGTGCTGACATCTGTTCCTCCAGGCGACTCGTGATCCCGCTGAACGCTGCAAGTACGTCCTTTGGATGAGTCAGGTCTCGAGCGCTGTAGAGTTCGACCACGCTCATGTAGACCCAAAAGGATCGTTGTGATAGCCGCTTGAACATCTGTAAAGGAGCGTCGACGAAGTCCAAGGACCACCCTGCACCTTCTCTGTCTGCATATATGTCTTCCGAAACGCCAGTGGATGGACATTGGAAGTAGACTCTTCCCTCAACAAAGATCAAACATCGGCGTGAAAGTAGGCGTTCCTGGAACGTCCAGGCTCGTGTGTTCCACTTCGACGACTTTATGAATATCTCCGGCGGTCGACTGAGCATAAGCTGGACACCTCCACCACAATCTGTCACAGCCTGATGCTGTGTCCTGACTGAGGGCCTCATTGCTTTGAGTCGCGTGAAAGCATCATCTCCATCCGCAGCGCATATTGTCAAGTCGGTATTACCATATATGGCATCCATGTTGTACGCATTGAGCTTCCAGGATTGCGGGCTATCTTGTGTGATGCAGAGTGCATCAATCCAGATGTATCGCAAACCCAGGCGACGCACAAGGTCAATGGCATCCCGAATGACTGGAGGAAGCTCTTGCTGTACTTTCTCTACGCCTCCGTGTATTCTCAGAAGATTGATGTTGTCAAGAGTCGTTGTGAAAGTGCGCTTTTTACCCCATACGTAACTCAATGCCGCGTATCGAGTTTCGCCTGACGGGGATATGCGAGGCAGCTCGGTCAGTTGCATGTTGAGCACGTCGACGACGCCAAAATACGAGTGCGACAAGAGCTCATCAAACTTGGCAGACGTTCGTGTACTTCCTGCAACACACTGTCCTGAGTGATGTTGCCTACAGAGATCATACCAACTGATTAAGCGCGTTTGAATGTTGCCAGTAGTCTCGATGCGTCGCCCAAGGAACAATGACTCGGGACCCCAAATGCGATGCGCATCTGATGCAGTAGTCAGATACTTATCCTGGACAATAAGGACCATGTACGCATCCTTGATGCTGCTGTGATCCCACCTCAAGTGTATTCTCCTGGTAAGGCCACGGACGGTGTCTGATTGCTTTCGGCCGCCCTCTCTTGTTCGGTCCCTGGATGCTTTACGTCCATCTACCTCCCAGCTGACACAACATGTAGCATGCTGCACAGTCGCGAAGTCTTCACCCCTCGGGTCGAAATATTCGTGACGGGCATGGGCAGACTTGACGATCAGCACGCATAGGCCACAGCCTTTTGAAGCTCTTTCATATATTTCTGTCAACGTACCAAGGCTTTCTGAGTCTGTTGACGACACCAGGCTGAAGCTTGCAGGGCTGTGCGGTGAACTCGAATGTGGCTGCGATTTCACCCTGAACTTATCGATACTGATATCTAGAGACAGGCAGGTGCCGCATAATTCCTAAAAAGAAGTATGTAGCATGTCATGTAGGTACAACGAGGCTGGTACATTTGCCGTGTCTCTCGCACCCTCAGAGTGCCATAACACTACGGCCTGGTTTCGCAGAGATCGGTCGTCGCCATGACCCTGCGACATCTCATCGGCCTCGCGTGATGGCAATCTTGGACTCTAGTGGAGGCTTGTGGACAATGCCACTGCCTAAATAGCTGGCTGACTCGATAGTTGGGGGCCAAATGCTCCCCGCTTGATTCTGGACGCTGATCTGCATGAAGATGCGCCATGTTGACCCAACCATCCCCGGATTCGTGCAGACCATCGCTTAGCTGACGACAGATATGTCGGCGCTCAAGACGGCGCACAAGGTAAAGAAATTGAGATGCTGCGGCAGCGCTGGGAGAGCGAGACGAATGAGCATCGTATGTGTAGGGAAGGTGCGCACGCGGAGTGCCAGAAACTCGAGTTTTGCAGTTTTGGAAGGTCTCGAGTAGGTACCTATTCTTCTTCTAGCAGCACCTCTCTGCATGCAACCGTAAAGCACGCAAGATCAAATAATGAAGTGTTAAGATTAAAACTGAAATGTTTTGTGTACCTCTATAAGTTACTTTCTGTTAACAGCTGGCTGTCGCGAAGTCGTGAGTCCACATTGAATACCTACCTAGGTACCTGCCCCTCCCATACTGCATATGAGCTCGTACCTACAAGAGCAACAGAAATGGCGATTCGATTACCACACCGCGGCCTCTGTGCTGCATCTGACCTCGCTGTTTGCACCGCGCGTCTCGCACTTGCCAAACACAAGGGCTGGGTACTCTCTTGCACACTTCATTTCCTCACGTGAGACGAATAGTCGCAGATTCTAGGGGTTTGATATGATAGTCGGCGACCTGTGTAGATCTTACTGCCGTAAGACGGATTTCCTAGTGCAGGTACATACCATGGTACCAACAAAGAAGCCTCTTGCACTTCGTTAGTTCCCATGTTAATATTGTGACCCTGCAGGACGTCAAACCAGACTACCACAGCCAGTCAGAGGCCTTTACCACACCTCTGTCCCACGGTTCGGCGAATGCACACGCTTTGCAAACACTGGTACGACAGATGCAGCCGCAAGCGGATATTGACTCGATTATCTCCATGGTACTATTCGCCCACTACTCACAGTTCGCCCACTCCCTCTCTAGCACCCGGAGCTCCTCCCGCGCCCGCTCCCACGTGCGACTCCCCTTCTCCAGCCCCACAAGCCACTGCAGCACGCCCCTGCGCTCCTTGGCAAACACCACTTCCTTGCGCCTGCGCTCCCTGACCTTGCGCTCGAGATACGTCAAGTCGTCTTCATCGGCGCTTATGTCCCAGACGCGGCGCATGCGCGTGCTATACAAGCAGCAACTGCTTCCCAGCTCGAGATCCTCGTTGGGCACGAGCTGGATGGTTTTGTTGACGAGACGCGCGAGTGCGCTGTTCTGCACGCGCGGCCAGATGACCGCGTCGAAGCACTCCTCGCACACGGTGAATTCGGGGAGAGAAGGGATGAAGTGCCAGGGCTTGCGCACGAAGGCTTTATCGCGGGTGCATTCGCGTTTGAAGGCATTGTCACGCGCCATTTTGGTGAATTTGGACATGTTGGGGCGCTGGCCGCTGGAGTCGGATTCGGCGTCGAGCTCGACGAGGAGGTCGAGGTACTGTGGGAAGCGGCGCGAGCCGGTGCGCAGGCTGCAAGTGTGTTTGTCGGGGGTGTATGCGGACGTGGGTGGCAATCTTGTGAAGTAGCCTTTCACGCTGGGGAAGAGGATCTCGAGCATCTTGACGTCCGCGGCGCAGATGGCGAAGTTGGCAACGTGCAGACCGTCGCGCGGATCGGGTATCCCGTACCAGTTCATTCGATCGGTGCTCAGTTCACGCTCCTCGGGACATGGACGTTCGGCATCGCTCACGTCTGCCAGCGCGTACAGTAGGTCCAGTCCAGAACGGCGCTGTTTGATGGTCATGAGCCATGCGAGACGCATCCAAGGGCTGCTGAAGTCGCAGAATCGCTCGGTGGGGCGTTCACGGCGACGGGTTTGCGAAAGGTGAGCGGCAAAAGGCGTGTCTGCAAAGATACCATCGTAGCAGCTAGGACATACGTCAAAATTATGGTAACCGGCGAGGGAATACCAATCGTCGTAGCGGTCGGTCGGCTTTTTTCGCGGGCAGGCTGGCAACGGTCTGTCGAGAAGTTTGACTGTTCTGCTCTGCTTTGACTCGGCACTGTTCGATCTGCTTCGCCTCTGGCGGGGCGCTTCCTCAGACCGTGGCGTTCGGGGCCTGGCAGAGCGCTCTCGGAAAGTATCACCTTGTCGTGGTGAATTGGGGATCGAGGGTGAGGCAACTCTCGGTGCATCTGCGATAAGCTGTCGCGGAGGAGACACGGTGGAGTGGTCGAACTGATAATGCTCTTCTGGTGGCATCCAGACGTCGGCGTGATGATCCTCTACTGGATATGGCAGAGGATTGTTTAGCCTGATCGGCGATGGCCTGACTGGCGAGGGACTTTGAACGTCTACCCGAGGAGGAGGGATCTGTATCGTCTCATGCCTGCCAAAGCGTGAAGATGGTCTCGGCCGGTCGTTGGCAGTCACAGGCGGGTATGTGGAATGGAAATCTGCCTCGGAGATCGGTGCCTGCCGTGGGGATGGAGGATAAATTGTAGATGACCATGCGAGAGGAGAAGACGGTCGAACAGCATTGCCTCGGGACGAGGGCCGAGAACCGGGAGGAGATTCGCGCAGTCGCGTTGGGGGTTTTGGTGATGGCGCGCGGTACTGTGGCGAGCCCGGCCTACTCGATGGTCGAGGACTATTTGCGTAGAAGGTATCCACTGGAGTAGGTCTCGATCTCCTTTTCTCGCTATTGATGGATGACGATGAAGAGCGTGGAGACTGGTAAGAGCTTTCTTTGGATGAGCTTGCGGTATTCTCGTAGCCTGTGCGTGCAGTCGGTGGTCGCTGCGAGGAATCACGCCTTGATGGCTCCTGACTCTGTCGCAGATTCGCTCTCAGATCTTCCTTCTGGGCCTCGTTCTTTACGAAGCTGTAGCGCGCGGGTTTTCGCTCGTTGATCCGTAAATGGGCCGTATTTTCCCCTTCTGAAGCTGTGTCATCGTCGAAGACATCGTCCTTCGCCGACTGGGGTGAAGACCGGGCGTATGGATCCTGTCGTGTATGTACTGGTATCGATCTCGGTGGCCTGGCGTTCTGGTCCCTCTGTGCATTCCACCCATCTCGGTTGGCAGCCGTCCTAGGGTTGCTAGGGTTGGCGGGCGTGATAGGCTCGGGCGAGAGCACGAATGCAGCCGCCGGCGCATTTGATTCTTTCTGCGGCGTGTATGAATAGGGCGTCGAGACACGTTGAGTGAACAAGATTGGGTCGGTTTCGACATGGGTATTTAGGTGCGGCATGTTCCCCCGCTCTGCGAAACTCTTCCTGCGCACTCCACCAGCACTAGATTCTGCACTGAGGCCATCGTTGCCGGCGCCGGGCACGAAGACGAACCTTCGGTCGTCGTTCGCGGGCAGTCTTGGCTGTTCGATCTCGTCAAGCAGATGGTCTTGATCGACGGTGCCCCGCGTGTTGATCGGCGGCTCGCCCTCGTCCGACCCCACTACCGAGGACACCTCTTTCCTCACAGCATCGTTCTCGTCCTCGACGGCTGGCGATGGCGGCCATGTGGCTTTTCGTGTACTGACGTGGCGTCGAGGGAGTGCAGGTGCTCGTCGAGAGTCGCGGGCGTCGTACGAGTCGTAGTAGGATGAGGGAGCGTAGCTGTTCATGCTGCCCCGCATAGCTGGCTTCTCGCGCGGAGCGGCAGGCGGTGCATAGCGCGTGGAGTACGGATCTACGTCGCGAGGTCGTGAAGAGTGTGTTTCATGGCGGCGGTGGTAGCGGTCGTGGTCGGTGTAAGACATGTAAGAGGATGCTAGGTCAGACGATGTAATAAGCCTTCTCTGGGCGCATATGTACGGCGAGCGTGTGAGCAAGAGGGCGAGCAGCGGACAGCGAGCAGGTGCAGTATAGTCTGTATTGTAGAGAATATTCTAGGATATGCAGGAGGCATACGACTACATAGCGGGGGCAATTGTTCGAGCGTTGAATCGCCCGTCTGCTCAGTGACGCATTCCGCCAGACCCGCCTGCCGAACACGCGAAGCACGAATCGGCAAGGCGCGCTGGACACCCGAGCTTAGCGTGCTTCTAGCCCGTGTTCCTGGATGTCTTCCACCGCCAGTTCGCGAGCCTCATGGGCAGAGAGACGTGCGAACTCTGGCATACACTTGCGCTCTTTGCCTGCATTGAGTCACAGCATGCTTCACTGTACGGCGTGTCTCGCCACAGGACCTCTTCAGGTCGCCCTGCAGGTCTGCGTGATATGTACTGTCATCACCAGCACCAGCGGCCTGCATGGTTGCACTGATCATGCTGGCGCCACCTTCGCTACCACCTCACATTACACCAGCGTTAAGCTTAACAGCTGTACCTCTTGTCTGAGACCTTCACAGACCTCTTCCTGAAAATGCTCGTCGATAGATGTTGTTGGTGTTTGGTACGACGGCCGCTGCCGCAAAAAGACGGTCAAGGACCCCATCTGTGCGCTGCACAGCCACCACATCAGTGCATCACGCGAAGCCTCGCCACAGAGCCGCATTGCCGGTCAATCCACATGGGCAAGTCCTTGCCTGCTTGCGACATCGCGGCAACCTCCACGTTGAGGGGACAAGGCGGATTGCACGGCTGCGCTGGACACTTCGCATGCTGTTGAGCGCCGAAGGTCCGTTGAGCTGCAGAGCGAGCCGCCTTCGAGCCGTGACCGCCTTGCCTTCATGTTTAGCGGCGAACAAATGTATGTGACCTCCGCGTAGCCTCCACTGACCTTCTTCAATTCGTTCGTCATCAAATAGTAGGTTGTAGCCGACTCTAAAGACATCTAGGGATAAGCAGTCACAGCACGATATAGCTAAGAGCAGATTTATGGGTTTGATTTCAAACTATGAAAACGGGATGCCTTGCGCGAGCGTAACAAACAACTCAGCAACATAACGTGCACCGTATGTTCACCTCATGTACACGATCCACTTAGGCTAACGTGAGATTCCTCATCCAGGTATTATTACCTCTTACACATCGGACGAACTGTGCAAAAGTATCAGGGTATATCGCACTAAAGGTAAGAAACGGCCGGTATGGCGCGGCGTCGCAAGGACGATAAAATGGCGTTGAGAAGATAAACGGCGTTGAGACATCGATGGCGCTTAGAAGAAGTTTCCAGGGGGGATGGCGCAGAAGATGCCAACAGCAACGCCACCGATGATGAGTGAGCCGAGAATAGATTGGATGAAGATGGTGTCCTGGATTTGGCGGAGAGCGGGCTCCTGGATCCAGACCTCGCGGTCGAAGATCTTGCGGAGAACATTGCGCTTCTCGTACTTGGCCACCCACGGCTCGTCTTCCCACGAGTTGCTGGACACATGCGAGCCAAGCGAGTCGGCCGAATCGAGCTTCGCATCGTAGCCTTGCGGCTCGTCGTCGGAGCTGAACAGCTCCCACGGTCGCAGGTGGCGGTGATGCATGCCATGGAGGACGACGCACATACCCTTCCACGCAGCGATGAGTGTTGAGATTCCGATGACGAAGCCGATGAGGGATATGGCCCTCCAAGCGCGGCCGGCGCTGCTCAGGGTGAGAACAATTGCAACAACGAGACCAGCGACAATGCCACCAATGCCAAGCCCGCGGGCAAAGACAACACGCGGGCGGTTACCGTTGCAGATTGTCCAGCGAATGAAGTTGGGGTGGGCCTGGCAACGCAGCGACCATTCGACGGTGGTAATGATGTCTTTGAATGCAGACGGATGAGTGGTGTTCTGCAGAGCGTGCAACAACGCAGAGCGCTCCTTGGACGAAAGATTGAGCTGACGAGATCCGCCATCTGCGATGTAGATCGAGATGATGCGGTTGACCTCCTCGCGATAAGGCTGGACGGTTACTGCTGTGTATGAGTGTCGTAATCCTACGAAGAAAATCAGTCACACTCACAAGGCTTCCATTTAAGCCCCACACTCTCAAACGCACCTGCAGCACGCTCAGAATGGTTCACCTTGCCAGTGGTCATGCTCTCATCATACGAATCGAGCGACTCATCACGGCGAGGCAAATCACTTGTGGGCGTGTGCGGCGGTGTGAAGAAGGGGTTGTTGCTGGTGCTCCTATCACTGTTCTTGACAGTCTTCTCGCTGGCAAAGTCGGTGCTATCCAGAATGGCTGATGCATCTGGGTGCGCCTTTGCGATAGGAAGCTTGGGCGGCGCGGCGTTGCTGTGGCTACTGCCTCTCCATTCAGGTGACAGTACCTTCTCGCTCTCAGGCAGCTCCTTGAAGCGCTTGCTGTAGTCGCGATACCAGAGGAAGAATTGTAGGTTCTCGGCTGAAAGCTCAATATACTTCAAGAAGTTCATGAAGTCACGAACTGTACAGGGCTTGACAGAGTCAGTACCATAACGGTCAAACTTTGCGCGCGCCAAACCGCGGGAAGGGCTGGCACGTGATGTGTTGTGGAATACTTACAGGGCAAACACCACCAGCGATGATGCGGTCGAAAGAGAGAGCCTCAGGAATGCCATGAGACATGCCACTGCTCCCAGAGCGAATCGACTCGTGGATGGACAGTTGCTTGTGTTCACCGGTCACTGACTCGGTAGACGACCGGGCCTGCCTCTGAGGGCGACGGTAGGCGAGGTTATAGACCATGGCGTTGGGTACGGAGTGGAGTGGCCTGATGTTTAGGTAGGACACAGCTTAGTCGCGTGGGACCTCGAGGCACGGCAGGGACGACTCTTGTTTAATAAGAACGCAGCGCGGTCCGTGAGAACGGTCGATACTGAACAAAATTCCAGTAGCCTGGCGAGACGATCGAGTTGGCTGCAAGCCACGCTGACGGGAAGGCCGTGCAAACTACTAAGGCTGATACGGACGAGTCTCCGATGAGAGTGAAGGGAACGCACAGACGATCCCAGTGAGGAGTAGGGGACTGGACAGCTGAGGCGGAGGTACAGACGTGGCTCGCGCTAGATTTAAGTACATTGGAGTAACCACACAAAGACCACCGTGCCTGGCCTCGATAGACATGACAAAGGCGGCGCTCTGGCAAGCGCAGAGCAGCTGCACCTCCATCCGTTGGCCGGACCCCCAATCGCGTTACGATGCATGGCAAGCAACGCCCGTGGTTGCACATGGGTCCCTCGAGGTCGCCGAACAGCCGGCGTGCCCCGCAGCAGCCTCAAGCGAAGTTGGCCAGCTCAACACGTCTACGAACTTCATTTGTCTCTGGTGCGCAAACTGTCGATGAAGCGCGTGCATGCATGAGCCTCGGCAATCTGGGCAAGGGCCATGTCGATCCCCTAGCTAGCACGTATCGGGCTGCCGGACTGCCAATCTGGTGGATGTCAACCGAAATGAAGACTCGACAGAGCCGTTGCATCTGGCTCAACGTTCGCAAGTACGTGGAGAGAAAGCTTGGCTGCGTGATGAGCAGCGACGCGGGATCGCAAATCGATGTTGTTGCAATCGAAGAAGAATGACGTTGTTTCAGACAGCCACAAGTCAGACATGGCTTTGGCAAATGTCATCGAGCAGTGATTGACACGCAGGATGCAAATCCATGCCACCCGGACATGGTTCCGGAGTGGAGCCGACATGATTGGAGCTGGGGTGCAGTGCCCGCTGACGGCATCAAGACAGTACTCGAAATTGGCCATGAAAGCTACCAGATTCCTACCATGCACGCTGCCAATTGGTTCAGTACATATTTCCGTACGGATTGATTGTCAGTTCCGGCGCTTCATTACGTCGCAGTCTGCGATGCCTGTGCCTCTCATGAGCCGCAGTCGGTTATCCCAAGAACAGAAAGTCCGACCGAGGACGATCTGGCAAGATCCGGACCGCAGACTCGATAACCGGCAGCGGGAAAAGCAAATATGCCACTGACGCCTTCATACAGCTATCTCGCTCAGACTTGACAGCGCCATCGACGCCGCAATTTCGGGAACCTCACCGCACTGCACGGAGCATGCCCGGCCCAATCGACTGCCATTCATACAGAAGTCGAGACAATTCCTAGCAATAGAGAAATTAGGCACGGAAAGCTCGTTCAGGGGTCACGGCATGTCATCGGGGCCGCGGTGGTTTCTCACAGTCACACCTGATGCCGCTTTTGCGCGGCCTCGCGATACCAACAACTCATCAGTAGTGACAAAGTACACATCGAAAAAGTCAATTCTGCATTCATTGTCTGTATTGGGACTGCAGACGAATGTTAGACGTGCACTACTGGCACCTTACACTGCACTATTTGCGTCAAACCATCGCTTGACAGCTCATAAGCTTTCAACACGACTCAGACTTCGCCGGTGCGTGCCGTACTGTGCAGCCGTTCACTCGAAGCACGCAAAACGTCGCTATTTCGACACACACGGGCCATCAACTAGCCCTCGCCGGCCTCGTGGCGGCAAGAGCTGCAAGTCACTCCAGCACCACAGCGAGAATAGTTGCCGATCTGCAGTCACACGTGCTCGCGACTCATGGCCATGCAGATGTCGAAAGGCGAAACGGCCACGCGAACTATCACCATCCGTCGTCGCGACCTCGTATCTTCACCCCAGATTTATCGTGTGCTCAACTTTGAAGAGCGGAGTCTGCCAAGTGGAGAAGGTGTGCAGCGCAGCTACTGGGACTAACAGTGAACCCTTCTTCTCTTGTTCTGATTGGTCAGCTAACAGCTCTCTACACAGCCAGCGTCTGGGAGCACGCTCAAGTCCATCGCGCTGCTCGAGCATCGGCCGAGATGGCGTCAGAAAAGCAGCGCACGCTGGTAGAGAATACGAGGATTGCCACGTGGATGGTGGCGATCAAACGAGACACTGGCGATCACAGCGGTGACACATGCAGGGAAATCTGGCGACGGGCACAAAGTGCTTCTTGGAGCCGCATAGGGCGATCAGATGTTGTGCAACATTGGGAAAGGCTTCTGGATGGGAAAAGGAAGGTGTGCCTGAGCGGATGCCGCATCATGGATTGTTCAATGAACTTTGACCTCGTCCCCGGGTGCTTACTCCCTAGAGAAGCGGAGAGATGGAGGCCATCGTTTCACTAGGTGGGTGGTGATGGTCACTCGATAGTCTCGAGCTGGAGGACGGTGAAATGCACTCGTCTTGCATTGTGACATCGTGCGGCGACTGTTACACGATGTGTACGTGATTTATGTGGCGTACATTCGGGTCGACGCATCCTGAGCTCTGAGAATGGAAGGTCAGTCGCCTGGCGACCATCCACAACATGACAGGTGAGTTTGCTTCTTCACATTCTCGCCTTACAGCCAAGAACTCTAGGCTTTGCCATCAAATCATTCATGCCTGGAGCTTTTGTCCGAATTATTTGGGTACATCATGAGTCGCCCTTTTCGCGTCCGCTTCATCTCTGCAGCATAATCAAGCACTTCGATCTTTCTTGTCAGGCTCTGGCTTCTCCCTTATTGCTAAACCGAGCTTGTGCGTTTCCTTCTTACTTCGAGTCAGTCTTTCGTTAGCCTGTCGGATTCAGCCGTGACTATCGATACACATTCTACCCGCCTCTAGTCTGACACCCCTTGATCCCAATGCTCATCCTCGATTTGTTCTCTAGTGCTGAAGCGTATACATTCAGTCAGCTCTCAATGCTCGTCAGGTCACGATGCTCGACTCGACTAAGACTAACCTCGTGCTCCAGTGGTAGAAAATTAGACTGGGCAACTACCTTCATACTGTGGACAAGGTGCACAACCAAAACGGCACAAATTCTAAGACCTTTGGGACATTCCCTTGTCCAGTTGAACCATCTCTGCTACATCGTCAGTTAGCTCGCCTGCCCTGGCTTTACGGATCCCCTGCAGGAATATCTGCACTTATCTCGCATCTGCGCCGACTATCTCTTCACGACACGACGGTCGAGGTCTAGTATAGCCTTTATGGCCATCAAGTTTGATGAGGAGAATAAGCGAGTTTGTTTCAAATACACTTCATTGGGAAGGTGAGCAATGAACAAGCTAAAATGTAAGGCGGCCACGTTGGTTCCAAAGCTACCGACGGTGACAGAGCATGACAGAGGTCACATGTTGCTAGTCTGTGCCGCACAACAATCATGTCCACCCATACGTCCTTATCCACTTATTTTACTTCACAGCAAAAAGCGACGGCGATATTGGGCTGGTGGTGCAGACTGTGGTCTGCTTTGTTAAGAATCAGCCCGGCATTGAAGAGCACTAACTCACCAGCAACGACAAACGACAAATTCCCAAGATTCTCTCCTTCATACCTCTGCAACTGGAAACTTTACAACTCAGGTAGATGTATCATTACAAATAACGCAGACGAGAACACAAACAATAGGCACTCGAAGTTTGCGACCCGTTCCATGCACTCATGACGCGTCGAGCAATCACTTCATCGATCGTCTAATCAAACAATCTTCGCATTTCAAGATTTTCAAAAAAAAAAAAAAAAAAACTCATTCATCCTCTCCCACTGTTTTGTTTTCGCTTTGTTCACGTCGAAAATCAAGATGGATGTCGATCTGCAGCTTGCTCGACAGCATCACGAAGCTCACAAACAAATACCATAGGTATACAAAATAACTTCGAACAGTGCACCTCTGTGTCCTGTACACATATCCTTCTTCAGACCACTTCAAGCATGGACAATTCACATTTCGTAACCCCGTACCAATTAGAGTCTAACATACACACCACGCAACGCCCGCAAGAAGAGTATGACGTTTGGCATCATCAGAATACCGGCGACGGCCAGATCCTCGTCATGAAAATCGGTACCTTCTTGACTCTCCCCAATGCTCAGTATGTCGCTAAAGACGCCCTATGGTCTATGCTGGACCACTATGTCCGGAGAGGATGGACTGGGATGTATCACGACACAATCAATCTGGAGCTCAGGGGTCTCATCACTGGTCTGGTCGGCCCAGGTCAATATGAGGCCCTGAGCGAGATCCAGATCCACGCTAAACCCCTAGTCTATGCGCCCCTGCGGAGCCACCCAGACGTTGGCCATGCATCCAACGCTGACCCTCGCCACAACATCCAAAGTGCTATCACTCCGCATGTTGTGCCCAGTACATACGCACCAAACATTGTGCCTGACGTCAGCTTGTATACCACCCCTCCACACCCACACTCCTTCTCGCAGACCCGCCCCCCATACCCCAATCGCCCACTAACCTTCATCCCCCGCCTCTCTGGCATTTACGACGATGTCATGACCCTGTCCCCGCACCGCCCTACCACGGAACGCGTTGCAGTGGTCAAGTCGCAGAAATCCACCCGCTCTACTCGCCAGCACAGGTCCCAGCGCACACCCCGGACCCCGCAGGTACCCGCTGCTGCACCCACGGGTCCTTCTTACGCCGCGCCTGACAACGTCCCGTATCTCGGCCGCCGCCATTCGGCGAGCGGCCACAACGAGTGCATCGTTGCAGATGTAGACCATCAAGATGATTCGCCACTGCGCCGCTTCCAGACAGATAACAGGTTCTCGCGGTCGAAGAATTGAGATCACTGGAGGGCTAGATAGAGGTATACATCAGGATCGCGACGTCACACAACCACTGTGTGTACCTAGGTATGTGCTGTAGCGGGCTACAAGGGGTAATCGCCTCATCACCATACTGCAAGTGCGACCAGGAAAGGATTGCATGGCGCGGCGCGGGTGTTACAGTGCTGACGTGGCTGTTTGCAGCGGCGACGGTTTAAGTAGATGGAGGTTCGCGACCGACGAGTGTAAATTGCAAGCCCAAATTTGAGATCAAATCCACCTTCATTCTCCAAACCTTCGACGTTCTCCCGTACCACAAGTCCCGACTTCCAACTCCATCGTACGCCTCCCTTCACAAACCCTCGCTTGCTGATGTGGCCACATCCCGATCACGTCCTCTAACCGCCCGCAGATGTTCTCCAAAACCATCCTCTCCATCCTGGCCCTCGTGGCCCTCGCCAGCGCCACTCCACTCACCCAATTCGCTTCCCGCTCTCTCTGCAACGACGAATCCTATCGCTGCTCCCAGGACGCTTCCGAGGTCGAAGTGTGCAATCCCATTCTGGGCTGGTCCACCGACATGCAATGCGCAGGACCGACATGCAGTGAGCGCGACGGGTCACCCCAATGCAACGACCAGTAAAATGGAGAGGACTGCATCGTCGTGGCGAGTGCAGACCACGGTGTCTATCTAAGATACGCGGCGAATCGAGTTTTCTAGGAACTTGATTTCGTGCACCCAACAATGTGTCTATAATCTACAATCGAGATGCATTTCACACCCCACATGCAATCTCCCTCGCTCAACTGTGACTTCAGTGCACTCCTTTTTACCTAACCATGCCATACTGTTGGGACATCTACACGACCAGCTAAGCACTCACCCTAGATCATCAGCATTGGCAGAACGTAGTGCAGAGGACAACGGGGGCACACAGCATGATGATAGATTGTCCAT
Source organism: Boeremia lycopersici (assembly GCA_022609225.1). Taxonomy (NCBI): domain Eukaryota; kingdom Fungi; phylum Ascomycota; class Dothideomycetes; order Pleosporales; family Didymellaceae; genus Boeremia; species Boeremia lycopersici. The sequence continues at coordinate 87,588 of JAGKPY010000085.1, forward strand.
ATTGTTTCAAAACCCGGGTATCACAAATTTTCGTAAGAGAGAAGAGAGAGAAGAGCACCGACCCAGCCGGCTTAAACGAAATGACCCCCCCCCCTTTACCCCAAACCAACCAGCCAACCAAAAGACGAGGGTCCAGACCAAACAACTTATTCGCAAAAGAAACCTACCCTCGCACCGCCCGGCGCTCCATTCTCGCCCGTCCTCCCCCGCCTCGCTCGCCCTCCCTCCCTCCAGTCACAACACAGCGCTCTGATACCACTCCCCTCCTCAACTCCTGAAGATCCTGATCTGCAATAACCCGACAGCGCCACAGATACACTACCAACTCGGCCCGCGGACGCAGCGCATATGCGCGAAAGCCCTGCCCGCAGGCAAAGTGCTCGTCAGCGATGTGATCGAGTGAGCGCGCCCAGGCGGTTTCTGCTCCCTCTGTGGCCCACGCGCACAGTGGACACGTGACGCTGGGCGGCGGCGGCGCGCCGCGGAAGTGCGATGTGCAGTGTGTGGCCCACTCCGAGCGCGAGGGGGACGTGTAGGGGCAGTTTAGGAACCAGAACACGCAGGGGTGTTGTGGGATGAGAGTGAGGATGCCGTCTACTTCTTCGAGGTGGACGTGAGAGGTAGGCAATGCGTCCTGGTAGGATAGGGGAGTAAAGATAGAGGTTATTGAGGCGGTTGGGGAAAAGGTTAGGGTAGGGGTGTGGAGTGAGGCGGGGTGATTGTGGATTGCAGGGGTCATAGATGAGGATCCGATGTGTTGTTGCGGTGGATAGTCGTGTGAGTGTGGGTGTTCGCGGGGGGTAAAGCCGTATTGGACATGGATCAGGCGCTCGGGGGGTGAGTTGAGCCAGTCGGTGAATGGGGAGATGTATGGGAGGAACTCGAGGTTTTGGGCGGCGATGGTGGGGTCGTCTAGCGGGCGAGTTGAATGTCAGCCTCGGGTCGTACAGCCTCATCGGATAAGGCAGCGAGGCAAGAAGTGAGACTCACTGTTGCGACTTGGCGATCTCTGATGAGACATCATTGGAAAGAAACGGCGGGCCGCAGATAGGGCTTAGCGTCAACAAGACTGTGCAGTGTGGGGTAGTGCAGCTTTGTGCTCTAGAGAGAAGAGATACGTATGTACACATGCCTGAGGCATGCACAAGTTCTTATACAGCACCGTCGCATGCTACTAAAGTCGTCTCATGCAAACATGGCGGCTCTGCGGTCTTCCCGACCGCTTCTTCACCCACCCGTCGCCAGCCCGCGCTTCGTCATCCACATCACGCGGGAACAAGCGACGAACCAAGGCGTTCGCGTGTCGTTCGCGGGAAGCCAAGGCCTAGCGCCAGCGATGTGATTGGTGCGGAGGCTGCATATGACGAAGTGGACGTGGGTGGACACTGCTGCCATGCGGACCCATCCGGGAGCGGCATGCCCGACCGCTCTTTCGACGAGGGTCCGTATCGGGAATGTGCTGGCTCGTCGTGGGTTGTCGGTGCAAAGGGTTCGTGAGTGTGGCCTGCCGAGTCGATGCGTGCGAGTCACCGAACCCCGTCCCGTTCATTCCACCAATCACCGCCAGACGCTTTGCGCATGTAGATGACTTTGTCCAATCTATCCCCCCGCTCCCGACCATCACATCACATCGCAAGCCAACCAGGCCATCAAAAGGAGAAAACCATACCTACAGTCAACAGAGCCTCATAGTTGCCATGCTCTAGACTAGGCCTGAGAGTACCACGTGCCTTCCCGCTCTGTCTCTGCCCTACCATCACCTCCACGATCAACTGCTTCTAGAGCATATGTCTCCTTTCAACAGCGCCCGCAATTGTTCAAAAACGCGCCACCGAAAGTGACGGACTTGGTGCTCTTAAAGCTGGCACTTGTCTGGGGATGCCCACTCAGTCAGCTTTTCTTACACCTCTCGATACAAAGCCCACAAAGCGATCACATACAGAACTCAGGTTTATTTCAGCTTCATTAGTTGCCACAAGTATCTAAAGTGCCGGAGTAAATCTTCACTTTTGCATCTCCGTGGCTGCTGTAAGTTCGCAATGCATTGTTATAGATGTACGTGCGAACAGTATTCCCCACCGCCTGCGCAGCAATTAATGAAACCCCCCCCCCTTTCCTTTCGATCTTCACCAGTAATTTTAATATAGTGATGAGATGTAGTTATTTAAAGTGAGCTTCTCAGTCCTCGTAGCCTAAGATCTTAGTCCAAATTCGTACAAAATTCATAGCCGAGGGGGGAGTCTCACGGTTGGGTAGAGGGATTGACCGAGAAAGAATTGAAGCTTAATGAGAGTGAAGGCACTTAAACACGTTGTGATACAGCAGACAGGTAAGTACATATCGGCATCAGCGAAATCAGAGATTGATTCAGATACCGGGCCAGTTTGCTAACATCCCTACGGGTCCAGAAGCACACAACGAATGTAGCTGGAATCAATAATCACCAAATAGCGCGCGTAATTCAGTCATTCACACTCCTCCAATCCGGCCCCACCAATCGACAACAACTATTGCACCAGCAAAAGTTACTTCCAACAACCTCACCAATCGCACTTGGCCTCAGTGTAAATCCACTCCCAACACCTGTTGCAAACACCTGCATGACAGCTTTCATCGCCACCACACAATTCAGACCAGCTACTAGTCTGCCTGAAACACCTCTTCAATCCACTCGTGTAGTTTACGTGCGCCCTTCGGTTACTTGAGTCTATGCACATCTGCTTGATGTTACGAGCGCTCTTGCAGCCATCGGGGAAGTATCCAAAACCCGTTCTCTTGCCGTCGTTGCCAACGTGGGTAGTTGTGCCAACAGGAATCAATCCAGGCCCAGTGGTAGCCAGGATCTGGATGTGAGCAGCGGCAGCATTGGAAGCACCGAGCACATGACTGGAGCTGTAGCGTGAACAAACAAAACGCACAAAACTCTGGAGCTTTATATCCCATTTCCACAGCTTACCTGCTTCGTTCCAGTGATGGATTAAGCTGCTCTCCAGCTGTAAGGCTACCCTCTATCCACGTATGTGGCCACACCAATACGCCTCCTTCTGCCCACCAGACAATGGTTTACAACGGCGAGCATTGATCCGGAGTCGATGTGGAAGGTCAGCACACAAGACTAAGCTGATCTAGATTTTCATCAAGAAAGCCCTCACCTAAGACAGCCATTGAGTGAAGGCCTCAAACAGGGTCACGGGTGGTATGAAGCGCAGATTCACTAAAGGGGTATTGGCAGAAATTCCACACTTGGTTAGCAGTCACAGCAAAAGGTAACCTTGAGGGCCGGTCAAACGAAATGGGACCTCCACAAGACATCAAGCGAGATCCCGAGCAGGACGATTGAGCGATACGCCGAGCAGTATAGTGTTGCCGCTTGCCGACATTAGGCAAAACAATCTTCTACAAGGAGTAGGCCAAGCGTAGAACTCACTAATACCAAGGCATTGTGTATGCAATGCTGACCCACGGCTAGAGTGATCGATATGCATGCCAAGTTTGCTTTGCTTTAGCCTTGTGGTTGCCACGCTTTAATACAAGTCTCGCACCTATTAATCCCAGGCCTACCAAGACTAACTGCATGACACCCGAACATAGACAGGAGCAAGATAGATCCAAAAACATACAACAGTGGGGATTCCCCAGTGGTCACCCACCTGAGTACTAATCCACCGGTACGTTGCTTAAATAGGGCTGAGCGAACGGGAAGCCTTGTTTTCAACGTCCTATGGTCGTATGTGCAAATTCTGATCGTTTTTGAGTTTATATCGCGACTAGAATTCATAAGGCCCACTACATGCAACGGTAAGTCATGCTGACGCCAAGGCTCTTCGGCCCTGTGGTCGACCGTGCAGCTCGATTCTCAATGTTCCCTTTCCCATCAACCAACTCGCTCTGCTAAATTCAGCTTACGACCCCTGTGCCGCTGGTCTTTATCTAATGTGTCAGGTACTGTGAAGGTCAGACATGATGGCACGCTGCATCCGATCTTTTGGATCTCGGCAGCATAATCATCCCGCCGGACGAGGACTGTCACTGCGTATTCTTTTTCGAGGAGAAGGTTCAAGATCTCGCATCCAATGAAACCCGCGCCAAGGAGGAAGACTTTGCTGCTAGGCGGCATGTCGTCTTTCTTATTGAGGTTTTGAGTAGGGTGAAGGCGTTCGTGGATGAATGATGTAGAACATTGTAATGAGTCAAATTTAATAGCGGCTGACCAATCTTACAAACAGACAATCCATGTGACGATATCGGGGAGGGTCAGAGCCTCGTAAACTACAGTCTCGGATCTGGACCAGCATCGGATAACGTCCTCAATGCTTACAGATCACCAGGTTAAGATTGACAAGACACATTATTGCCAGTCGTATCTGGTAATGTAAAACTGGCTTGCTACGGCCCTTTTCCATGAATGCCCGCACTAGAAATTGTAGATGCAAGATCTGTGCGTCTGGGATGACGAAGCCATCGGAACAAAGCCGCGTCAGGGTTCAAAGAAACCTGGGATGACCCAGTGGTCAACAACGTATAAATCTGTACGGATCATGACCATATGTCGCTTTCTTAAACGGACATCTCATATTCAGAAGCTCAACATGTTTTCTTCCGTTCTATGCAGTCTCATCTTGGCTGCACGTCTTATCGCTGGCTACGACACTCTCCTCCTGTTCGACGGAGCGCCAGTCGTTGAAAACCGAACCTTGGATCAAATCCACCAAGCAGCGTTGGCTGAAGGCGGCGTCGTCACGTGTTGGCACGGAGGCGACGAGAAGAACCAGCAGGACGCTCTGAAGGCCTCTTTCGAGAGTCGTTTTCCTGGCATGACTTTGAACATCACTGTCGACGTATCCAAGTTTCATGATGGAAACCTTGACAGACAACTGTCAACCAATACCCTCTTCGTCGACAGCGTCATCTTGCAGACCCTTCACGACTATCCCCGATGGGACCACGAGGGCGCTCTCCTACACTATCAACCACACAACTTTGCAAGCATTCACCCAGCCTTTCGAGATGTGAGGGCGGCCTGGTACGGCGTCGCTGTTTTTGCCTGGACATTCATTTGGAATACCGAGAAAGTTGTGGACGGGCCCAAGGAATTTTCCGACCTCCTAAAGCCAGAGTACAAGGATAAGCTTGTCGTAACCTATCCTAATGATGACGATGCGGTACTCTACGCATTCGATTTAATGTGAGTGGCTTCTTTATGATCGATTTGACTGGACTGACGCACAATGCCTAGAATGCAGCAGTATGGCTATGAGTGGTTTGAGGCGCTTCTGGCCCAGAACGTGCACTGGGTTCGTGGTACTGGTACCCCAGTCACCCTTATCAACTCCACAAGCGACGCAGCAGCAGTGACATTTACTGCTGGCATTGGCCTTAGTGGTTCGGGAGTACTCAACGTTAGTATCCCTACCGAAGGTTCATTTGCCACATGGGCGCAAAGAGCTGCAATCTTTGCTGGCGCCCCACACCCAGAAGGTGCTAAACTCCTCCACAACTATATGTTGAGCCACGAATATCAAAACAACACCGGGAGCTGGAGCGTGCTTAAGGACGTCAAGGCTCCTGAAGGCTATGCTGACTTGATGGATGTGCCCTCAACGAATCCTGTCGAGTTTGACCGGTTCATGAATGATCGAGCGCGAGTAGAACGATTGAAGTTGTTTTTCGAAGATAAAATTGGAACGGCGCAAGGTCTTAGCCCACTGATCGATGACCAGTAACGGAGAGGATCAGTAAAGTGTTGTATTGCAGTTGCGACCTTTGTAAATATCATAATCGCGCTCTGTGAATGGCATAGTCGTACGACTAGCATGTTGCCTGTTGTTAGTGGATCTAATGCATGTCAGTCGAGGGCTACACGAGTGTATGGATATTGGAGACAGCGCTATCTAGTGTGCACAATCATTCGCTCGTTCATTCATTGATTCAATCATGATCCAACAAGCGTTTCATTCGAGCCTTGAAAGTAGCAGAACAAGACGACAGTCGCAGCGGCCTGAGCTGTGATGCTCCGCGTAATCGTGCTCCTAAAATAACGAGAACTCTAGGCGGAAGATAGCATGGCACCTTCATTTGACAGATTCATGCGTGTTGCTTAGATTGTCTGTGAGTTGTGACGCGAACGAGAACGGGAACGAGAACGAGGCATCGGCTTACTCTCGCTCCCCCGTTCTCGTTCGTACTCGTTCTCGTTCCCGTTTCCATGCTCAGCCTCGCGCCAAGCATATCGCACCCATTCCAACTCTGAGGGAAAGTGATGGCTTTACACATTCGCTCGTATTAGAGAGAGTAGTAGCGAGCATAGTCCAACAATGTCGTGTACCTTAACCCGAGCTGCCTCATATATAAGCTCCACGAAAGAGATCATTGTTCGATAACGACCCGGCCACAACCTTCCCTCGATCTCCGCCTCACTACTCAAAGATCAACTTAAGAAGCCTCCAGTACCTTATTATTTCAGCAAAAATGGCGGAGGAATCCAAATACGAATACACGCCATCCGTTGCGGCTGCAGTTATCTTTATCGTAGTCTTCCTAATCCTGCTCGTGGTTCATACTTTTCGCCTCTTCAAGACGCGAACATGGTTTTGCACTGCGTTCGTAGTCGGCACTATCCGTAAGTGTACCTTTCCCTTCATCTCTACTTCTTTGACGACTGAAGTATACTGAAATTCACCAGTCGAGATTATTGGATACGGCGCCCGTGCAGTGGGCAAATCCAAGCCTGCCGCCATGGTCCCATACATCATCCAAGCCCTATTCATCCTCCTCGCTCCTATATTGTTCGCTGCGTCGGTATACATGTTTCTTGGTCGCATCATCCAAGCTACAGGCTGCGCACATTACTCAATCATACGCCCTACGCGGCTCACGAAGATCTTCGTCGGCGGCGACGTACTGTGCTTCCTGGTCCAAGCTGTGGGGGCAGCCATACTAGCCGGCTCTGACAGCAAGAGAGGCTCTGATCTGGGAAAGGCTATCATCTTGATTGGACTCTGCTTGCAGATGGCCATATTTGGATTCTTTGTCGTTGTCGCTGCTGTGTGGCACAGGCGTGTGTTAGCACTAGGCAGCGAGAAGCCCCAAATTGGGCAGTGGAACTGGCTTCGATATTTGAATATGCTGTACATTGTCAGTGGTATTATCACGTTGAGAAACCTTTTCAGAGTCATTGAATACGCTATGGGCAGTAAGTTCAAGGCATTTGTTCGGAAAACGTACACGCTGACAGTCTGACAGAGGATGGCTACCTCCTGGCTAACGAGTGGCCTATCTATGTCTTCGATGCTACTTTGATGGCTGGTGTTCTGGTCATCTGCAGCTACTGGTACATCGGACCCACTCTGAAGCAGGCAGCCGACCTGGTAGATTCCGAACTTGAGATTATTCCTCAGAATTCTCAGTGAAGAGCTTCATGATACCTCTGAATCTTGAAGCTTTCAAGTCTGTGGATAAGTAAGTTAGAACGAACAGGGTTCGCGGGTAATGGCGCATGTTTTGTACCCTGGCAGCTCCATGAACAGTACAACTTCTCGAAAAGGAATCGCGATCGTTGCTTGCAAACGGCCAATGCCTAGTTAGACTGATAAATCTCGAGTTATCTCGTCGTGTATATTAAGATAGAAAATTGATTTACATCTTGAGCATATAGTTGGATCTTATCCGAGAAGTCACCCTAGTGATACTCCGCTCGTGTGTACCGTCAGGCTTACTGGGCATGAGAGCTCTCGCGCGAGTCTCCTCAGACCTTGTCGTGCTGCGTCGAAGGACATCCATTCCTTCGACGCAGTGATAGGGGCGACAGTGGACGAGGCTGTCCGGCGATCAGTAAACATGTTGCTGCACCGATGATAGCATGCCAGGGTGTCTGTGAAGAGATTCGGCTCAATAACCCCTTTGATGCGCGCTCATTCCCAAAAACGCTGGCAGTAAGTAGACTGCAATGAACATCTACCTGCCCAATGTCTTCAGACAGATGGTCAGCAAAACTTGCGCGAGACGAGCGACCGGTATCTTTTCGGACGAAAGTATTGGATACCTACCTAGCAACCACTTAGCCACCTATCAAATCACGGTCTATCTTCGGGCGCCACGTGTTGCACACAGGGCCAGCACCTGCACCGCCGAGTACAGGACAACCATGTTCAGGAGGACCGAACAACATTGACGTCTGACGTCAAGTCGTTCGGGCCCTCCAGGCGGCGAGCGGCAGGCCCATGGTTAGGTGGCACATTACCTCCTCAGACCCACTTGCAATCGCGCCCAACTGGTGATGGAACTCCATCTCGTCAGCCTTCCGTCAAGCATGCACGAAGTTGCATCAACGAGTCGCGTTCCTGAAAACCGAGCCCACCACATGTCACCGAGGTGGTGCAGGAGGACACCCCACAGCATGAATATCGCCAGGGCCAGTTGATCTTCTTCTCGCAGGGCGCTCAGAAAGTCAGGGTGGACTGCGGTGATCCAGGAAAGCGCCGACCTTGGTTCACGAAGGGAACTTTCGAGCACATCGATTGTATGCGCATACATGAGACGTCGCTCTCCTTTGCTTTGGGTCGCATTCGCATGTCGTAAGTCCTCCAGAGGAAGTTGCAGCGATTTCAAGTTGAGCGCAACGCCCGATCTGAGTATACATGCCACTGGACTCTTGACAATCCACTCCCGGCTCACGTTGAGCACGGATTTGATACCGTGCAGCAGGTCTGTTAGCTGGAGCATTGCCTTTACAGTGGATAGGGCTGAGCCATTGCCGTGATCTTGCAACAGTGCGGACACTATGGTGCACACCATAATCATGATGGAAGTAATGAAAATAGCATCGCAGTTTCCTGGGGAGAGATCATTGATGGCGCTCCGGAGTCTGGCAATGGCGTTGTCCTGGTAGAACATGGCGACACGTACTAATTCCTCAGCAGACTCGCGCTTGTCTTCCGCAACTGCGAGATGCAGCGACGTGAGCGAGAAAATCGTATCCATGAGGAATTCGTGCCGGAAAGCTTGCTCAATAATGTGCTGTTGAAGAGCGTTGCCTATTTCTTTGGTGAAAGTGTCGCAAGTGCTTTTGGCCCAGTGATACATAAGCCTCAATTCTTGAGATCTCATCGGCTCGCTCGGATACCACAAACTTGCTATTTTGCTATCCGCATGCAGGAGAGGTGGGAGCAAAGTTAGGCTTGTGCTTTGGTTTGGCCCATAGCCCGTCGCATGGTCAGGAGTAGGCATGCGAGATGCCGCAGCGCTTCGTCCGGTTGACTTGGGCATCGACAGCCGGCGGGTGTACGAACACGATTCTTCGCGATAAGTGCATGTAGAACATTGAGGGAACTGCTCGCCGCACTTGACACGGCGCCTTCGGCATTGGTCGCATCCATTGCGTGACTTCTTGTGTGTGCGCTTTAATGGCATTGGTGTTGTTGAAGGTCAGATAGAGGTCCAGGAGCGTGTTTGAGCGGGTGCACGCTGGGCCTGGCGAGAACGAATGCAGGTGGAAACGGAGGATGTTCGTGCGCATGCCGTAGCAGTACATGTTTCGTACACTGTCTAAGCCTCAATGTGAGCGCAAAGAGATCAGCCACTTACCGTGCCCGTCGGCGTAATAATCCCTGTAGTGCAAATTCACGTGACAGTAACCCCTGTCCACTTACCACCGTAACGGCGTAACCTTATCTTTACTTAACTTATCTTTATACTTATACCTTGGCTACAAAGTAAAAGTGAAGTAGGAGTACTCTAATGCACAAAATACTTTTAAATATCCCTAGTTCTACCTACGCCGTACGCGATTCGGCCAAGTGTCTCGGAAGTGGTACCCAGTCACCTTTGGTTTCTGTCACAACACCCGTAGCTCTATTCCATCGGTCTCGGACACAACCAAGCCCGTATTCCACTGACCGGTCTTTCCGAAGAACTTCATCGCTGGTCGTATATGAAGTGGCCATAGTGCGCCATTCCCAAGCAGATGGCGATCGGCAGTCACCCAGTTGGTTGTAGATCGACAGAGTGATCAAGTAGCCTCTCCGGTCATCTCGCCACGTTATATCGATGGTGTAGTCTGTTAAGCAGATGGGACAGGATCCAAAGACTTGACTGCAAGGCGAGAAGTGGCTCGAGGTGGTTTTGGGTTCGGCTAGCTCTGGAACTCCGACTGGACCGTGTGGACAACCAGGTGCCATGGTGATGTGTCCACACACCGAGTATCGGAAATAGTTGATGTTTTTTCTGAGTAAAGCTGCATTGCCGTTTGAATGAGAATATGAATTGATACATAGAAGCAACAGCTGATTGTCAACGATATGTCCATATCGTGAACTGGCCTTGATGACTCTGTCGGATGTATGATGCGGACTATCCCGGTGCTCGAGACTGCAAAGAGAGGGACCGTGCTTGGGTCCATATAGATGCCGGTTCATGACTAAACGCGCATGGTAGTAAGGTATATAATGGCCGGAGGGATGGAACAAAGTCGTACTCGGTTCTCCTGGGCACGGATGAGAGCCCCGCATATCCATCGATCTAGTCCAGCCTCCGTGTCAACGATGGAGCTTTACGCAAAAGTGACAGAAGTAGTGAGTCGACGCGTCTTTTTCCAGCAACAGTAACAGCCCTTCTTTTTCTACGAAGTCCAGGGGCAAGCGTTTCGGGAAGCACACAAGGAAGAGAGTTCGACAGGTCAAAGCGAGGGAAAGTCTCGAGGTGATGTCCAGATGCGAGGAGATCATCAGGGTAATTTCGGCAGGAAGGGCGAACGCGCCCAAGCTTGGCGGAGTCGAAAAGAGCGATCTCACGCGCTGAGATATCCACTGGCCGACATCTGTGAACAGCATGGCTGGATTGGTAGGTCGAGTAGGCTCTGGAGACTGTGAGGGATTTAAGATAAACACTATCAAGAAACATTCAACAATGTGATAAGGTGGAAAGAAGTGCCATGTTACGGGATCTTCACAATACGTATCAGGTGTGTGGGCCAGGGTTTACGGTAGCGACACTTTTAAGTGGCTGCTCTCGAGACTGGGTAGATCTCTTCAACCCCTCGACCAGCCTTGCTGTAACGCACTAATTCTCATTCAATATTGGGAGAGTCCTCCTGGTACTATTTTGCCGAGAGACGGTAAGAAGATGGTGACATCCTTGGACAGACCGTAGAATCACAAGAGGGCGAAGGATGATACAGCAAAATAATTTTTCATTGGAATTATGTACATCGTGCTCATTTTAGCTTCTCCTTAACAAGGATACTAGACCTCAGCACCACGTTGAGGTGTGAGCACAGCGCTGAGGAGGGTTTCCCTCCCGAAGGAGTTCCACCCCCACTGCCTTGGACACAGTGTCATCAATCCAAGTCCTGGAATGGATTGGGGTTTGCCTGCATTCATTCTCTTGCCAGGGCTTCGGCTTGAGCTACTATCAGATGGCGGGAGAAGGGAGGGAGCCTTCCTTGGATCTTCGGCTCACGCGAGGTGACCTTCCGGATTTCGGCCAGGATCTCGAGAAGAACAGGATTTGCGGGCGTCTGTAATTCTGTCATCAATTCTTCGACAATTTCGCGGTTTTCACGAGTTGTAGTGGCCAGCGCTTGCAAGTCGGTCTTTGAACCTTGAATCATCTGATGCATTTCGACAGTAGACTCCCCAGGGGGAGCAAGTGCCTTCCTCAATGCATCGACGTCTTCCCGTACTGACTGGTTGTGCCCTGAGTTATTCCGTATCACCACATAGGCGCTACAGAGTTCCCCGAGAGCAATGACAATGAGGTCGCGTCTGACAAACGTGACGTAAAGGGTGAAAAGAAAAGAGAAGATGGAGAAAACGGCGCCGATCATCGTCCAGGATGACGGATACCAGAAGGCGAAATGCTCATCCATGATGAGTGAAAAGAGTAGACAAAGTTGCACGGGGTCACAATGAACAAAGTACAGGTGCCAGTCCTGAGGAGAAAAGGGAACGGTTGAGCGAGGCGGCTTCAGCCTTTAAAAGGCAGCGGGCTGCGAAATCGTTCCTTCCTCCAGAACTGCCACTATCGAGCGAGCGAGAAGCGAAGCAAGCATGAGTGGCTCCCAATGGCGCCATTGAGCTGCGAGAGGAAATCACGAATTGAGAAAAGAAGGGGCATGCTCGAATGACGACACCCGCAATTTATTGTTCAAAGACTGCGCAAGAAAGGAGCAAAGGGGCATGTAATCTGTACCATGCTGAAACGAATCGAAGGAGATAGACATAGACAAAGAGAACTTAAACGGGTGTGGATGCCATGCAGGGGGTTCACGCAGCAAAGGCGAGGAGGGCACAAAATGTTGTCGCAAAGCAATCAGCGTCTCAGCTCCTTAGACGCTGTGGTATATTTTTATATCTATTTCTTGACGTACAAGTCAACGTACTCATCAACATCCATGTTGTCGATAGTCTTCGCATCCTGCGCCAGAGCAACGAGCTTGTCGACGTGCTCAGCAGGGTAGTGCGGGCCGAGGTGCCTCTTGTACTTGGCCAGAATCTCGGGCTTGGCCTCCTCGCGGCGCAGGCGGTGACCCAGAGGCGCCTCGACAACCTCCTCTTCCAGGACTGTGCCGTCCTTGAGGGTGACGGTGAGCGCGTTGGAGATGGTGCGCTTCTCGGGGTCATGGTAGTCCTTGGTGAACTGGGGGTCCTCGACACAGCTGATTTTCTGGCGCAGGGACTCGACGAGGGCAGACTGAGCGGCCTCGCTCTCATCGGGGTAGTCGGTAGCCTCGAGACGGTTGAAGACGAACATGGTCGAGACCATGTACTGGACGCAGTGGTCACGGTCGGCGAAGTTCTCCATGGGCTTGAACTGCTTGTCGATGATGCGGATGCATGCCTCGTGGGTGCGGTTGACGACGCCCTCGATGTCCTCGGCGGACTTGCCCATGGCCTTGAGCTTCTTGTTCAGACGCTGAGCGGCCTCAACGGCGGTCTGGGAGTGGAACTCAGCTAGATCGATTAGCACGATACATGGAATCTCAAGTGCGGCAATTCTTACCAGGGTAGGAAACCTTGAAGAGGACGTTCTCCATGACGTAGCTGCCGTACGGGCGCTGGAACTGGAAGGGCTTGCCGCCGAAGTTGACGTCGTAGAAGCCCCAGGTGGGAGCCGACAGAACGGTGGGCAGACCCTGCTCACCCTTGAGCACCTTCAGGACGAGGTTCACAGCAGTCTGGCAAGCATCACCAGCAGCCCACGACTTGCGGGACATGGTGTTGGGGCTGTGCCTGTATGTGCGCATGGACTGGCCGTCAACAAAGGCTTGCGAGATGGCGTCACGGGTCTGGGACTCGCTGAGACCGAGCATCTTGGAGACAACAGCGGTCGAGGCAAGCTTGACGAGGATAACGTGGTCGAGTCCGACCTTGTTGAACGAGTTCTCGAGAGCCATGCAGCCCTGAACCTCGTGCGCCCTGATCATAGCCTCCAGGACATCGCGGACCTTGAAGATCTTGCCGTTGCCAAGGTTGCCGCCGTTCTTGTTTGTGCGGTTGACCCAGTCGGCGGTCGCGAGGATGGCACCCAGGTTGTCAGAGGGGTGGCCCCACTCGGCAGCGAGCCAGCAGTCGTTGAAGTCCAACCAACGGATCATAGCACCAATGTTGAAGGCACCGTTAATGGGGTCGAGCTGGTAGTTTGTGCCGGGGACCTTTGTGCCGTTGGGGACGACAGTGCCCTCGACAGTAGGACCAAGAATCTTCCTGCATTGCTCGAACTGAAGGCCCTCAAGACCGCAGCCCAGAGTGTCAACAAAGACCCAACGCGCTGTGTCGTACTACAAAACAACGCCATTAGCTGGGGCGACGAAGGGGCAGTCAATTGGCCTACCGCGAGCTCAGAGTCGATGGAGACGTTGTGGATGTAGTTTGCAATGTCCTTGATCTCGGGGTCGAACTCGCGCTTGCCGCTGACGGGCGGTGCGGCGCTCTTGAGGGAAGCCATGGTGGAGAAAGAGCTTGCAGCGGCGGCGCGGGGAGCAATTGAAGCTGTGGGAGCAGCTCGGAGAGCAATTGGCCTAATAGCTCGGCTGATGACGGTGGATCGTTGGCGAAGCGTGCGCGAAGCGGTGCTGCACAGATTGCGACTGAAGGCCGACATGGTCAGTTTGCTTCTTGAGCTCAATGACCACAACGCAGCTAGAAGAGGGAGTGTCGTACTAGGCGAGGTTTGAAAGCTTTGGTCTCTGAGGAAATAAAGCAGAGGAGCGACGCTCGGCTCTTGGAGTTCGGGAGAAGGGTACCGGTACGCCGTTCTCAACCGAGGCTGGAGCTACGCGGTTTTGCCGTGTCAGGCGCCAATCCTGCGGCACATTCGTGGCGCTAGATGAGGCTCAAACAATTCCCTGCTCCCTTCAACATGTATAGTAGAACTAGCTATTGCTGTTTGTCTGCCTGCGATGGCTGTCTGCACTGTGCAGGCGCTCTGCTTGTGGTCTTACCCCGCCTTAACCCGCACTCCGCGAGTGCACAGACGCCTATATAGCCGAGCTCACGGCCCCCGACATCTGAAAGAAGTTCGGCTGAAGGTTGTCGGCATCGTTTGGTGAGAGACCACATGCAGTGCCAATGGCTTTGAGATGTTGAAGCATTTGTTTGGTGTACTGTCTCGTCGAACTACAAAGTCTTTTTACTAGGTCCGACAGTGCCCCTCAGCTTTCCAAGCCTGAAGACGTAGGTGAAGTACCAATCGAAGATCTTCGTCGGCATCCACTTCCACCCAAACCACACAATCCAGCTCATCTTGCCCTCCCAGATCTCCCTCTGGCGGCCAAACCAGCCATCTCCGCGCAGCACCTGCCTCACGCAGCTGCTTGCATACTGCTTGGTGTCCATGCCGAGCTGCTGGCTGTGCGTCAACCTGCTCTCGTACTCGGCGGCGAGGGGCTGCATGTACGAGCCTGGCGGCAGCTCGCGGTGGGTGCGTGCGATGTTCGACTTCACGCCGCCGGTGATGACATTGACCACGCGCACGCCGAGCGGCGCAAGCTCGACTCGCAGCGTGTTGGTGTACGAGTGCAGCGCGGCTTTCGAGGCGTTGTATGGCCCGCCCCACACGTACGGTAGGATTCCGGCGACCGAGCCGGTCTGGACAATCGTGCCCTTGGCCTCGATCAGGAGTGGAGTGAACTCCCGGCACATGTGCATCACGGCGAAGACGTTGGCCTCGAACAGCTCATGGAGCTCGTCGGTGTCATAGTCGAGCGCGGGAACGACGTAGTTCCGCCCGGCGTTGTTGTAGAGGATGTCGAGCTTGCCGCCCGTTATCTCGGTGACGCGCTTGCGGAGGCCCCGAATCGACTCAATGCTTGTAAGCTCCAGCGGCAGGAACGTGATGTTCTGGTGCGGCGAGGTGTATTTCGAGGGGTCGCGAACAGTTCCCAGAACCTGGAAGCCCTTCTCAGCAAACTCCAATGCAAGGAAGTGCCTATGCGCGTCAGACGTGGCGCGTACGTATACGACGACAGACTCACCCAATGCCTCCGGGCGTACACCCTGTAATCAGCGCAAACTTCTGCTTCTGTTGCTGAGCCATTGCAATCTGCTGTCGAGGGTTACGCAGGAGAATACGCATGTCCTTCACATCTATTTCGTCCCGCGCGGGAGCTTGGGCCACATGCCTCGGCTGACCTTGCTCCACTCGATTCCCCACTGCCACATGCTTCTGACGTCTCACCTGCTTTCGAACCTATCGTTGCCCCTTCCGGACGATGGTGCCGCTGATCCGATGGCAGTCCAAAGTTTCAAGAGCTACCAGCTCTCACTCAGCTGGCCTGCTTTCCTGTTCTCAGCTGCTGCCACCAAACATCACCTTAACAGCCTCCATCGCTAGCTGAATATCCATCATCCAACAGGAAGTCCATAGCCATGCCTCCACCAGCATGGATCCAAGACAATGTTCCAGTACTATTGCGCCCGTTACTGCTACTTCTAACCTCCATCTATCGTGCGTATCCAAGACCGACATTCAACAACCAACTCTAACCACATACAGACTTCTTCATGACCATTCTTGAAGTCATCTTCGTCGAGCGCCGACCATGGACCCTCTTCAACCTCACCAAGCTACGCTACAAATCCTTTGCGCGCCTGTGGACACACAACGGCGAAGCAATGTCCATCGAAATGCCCGGCCCCCTCACAGAACTGCTCTCAGTCTGCGAAGGCGTCGTGCTCGACATCGGCCCCGGATCCGGCGAGATACTGTCTCGCTTCGACGCGGCGCGCATCACGGCCATGTACGGCGCCGAGCCTGCAGAGGACCTGCACAAGGGCCTGTTGCGGAACGCGCAGAAGACCGGGTTCGCCGAGAAGTACCACGCGCTGCTGTGTGGCGGCGAGCCGGAGAGCTTGATCCCGGCGCTGCACAAGAGCGGCATCCTCGAGATCAGCGGCAGGGCGGGCCTTGCGTCGGACGGCGTGTTTGATGAGATCTGCTGCGTGCGCGTGCTGTGCGGGGTGCCGCACGCCCAAGAGACTGTCAATGGGTTGTACAACCTGCTGAAGCCGGGCGGTCGTATGGTGGTCTGCGAGCACGTGGCAAATCCGTGGCGGACCGAGGGCCGCATGCTGGCGCGCGCCATGCAGGTTGTGTATACGCTGCTCGGATGGCCGTTTTTCATGGGCGGGTGCGAGTTGCAGAGACACACGATCGACTTCCTTAAGGAGGCGGGCGAGTGGGACAAGTTTGATTTGAACTACTATGGGCCCAAGGATGCGATTCCGTTTGTTGTGGGCGAGCTGGTGAAGAAGGGGGGGAAGTCATATGCTGAGGTGGTGCAGGAATAGGCTTCTGCTTGAGGGCTGCGGCGGGATTGCTAGGTATTGAGTCTATTGTATTCTACCAAACGCCGAGGTACAAGGCATGTTCTGAGTAGCGCTGATCGCTTCATCGACGCCCCTGACGTGTCTCGACGGAACGTACGGGAGCTCTGAGTCTGTACCGAATGTCACGTCATACCTTGCCAGTCAACACTGTATGTCGTTAGAGGCACACGCGATCAAGCCTGCATCACAACCAGAAACGATGCACGACAACAACAACCCACACATCACCCCAATCACCGCATCCACTGCCAGAGCAAAAAGCACACAATTCTTTTATACACGACATCTACAACCAGGGTATCAACAGCACAAAAACCTTCCCACACCAACTCTCACCCCCACCAAGCCAACACCCCCGCAACAACCAGCAACCGCGTCACAAACACCCCCTGCCCCGCCACCGCCACCGCCGCCGCCGCCGCATTCGCAGTCTGCTCCTGCGGCGCGCGGCTCGCGGTCGGCGTCCCGGGGCGCACGCTGCTGAGCGTCGAGACTGGGGAGGCGGCGGGGGCGTCGGAGGGCGCGGGAGGCGCGGCGGAGACGGGGGGTGCGGGCGCGGGCGCGCTGGGGTCTGCTGGGGTGTCGTTGGGGCTGCTGGAAGGCGAGGGCGAGGCGGCTGGCGGGCTGGCGGGTGGAGCCGGGGCCTGTGGCGGCGCTGGGCTCGCAGGTGCCGACGGAGTGGGCGCGGGCGCGGGCGCGCTCGTCCGGACTGCTGAGGAACTCGCAGCCGCACTCGATGCTGGCGCCGCGGAGGGCACGCCCGAGGGCACCTGGTTCGCGTCCTCGCCGGCGCAATCTGCGGTCCCGCCCAGCGCCACCACCATGCCGACGCCCGCAACGGGGTCCTTTAGCCCGTTGCTGGCCTGGAATGCTTTGATGTCGAAGACGGCGTTGGCGGCAGGCAGCTGCATCTCGGCGAACTCCCTGCGCTGCGGGTTCGTGTACATGAGGAAGACGTACTGGCGGGCGTCGCCCTGCTCGCCCAGCGCGCCGGGGGCCTTGTAGTCGAGCAGTGGGGCGGACTCGGTGTCGATGTTTGCGCCGCCGGCGAAGGAGAACTTGAAGTTGGAGCGCGCGTAGTGCAGTTTGCGGGCGGACGGGCAGGTGGTGTCGACCATGATGAGGGTGTAGCGGGTGCTGGGCGAGATGCCGTTGCTGTCGCCGAGGGCGAAGGTGGGCTCTGTGCTGACGGCGTCTTTGGAGAAGGTTGTGCCTGAGGCGAAGCCGTCGACGGCTTTGGCGTCGAAGGAGACTTGGACTTCTTTGTTGGTGAAGCCGGCGCTGATGTCTGCGGGGATGACATCGGATGTTTGTGCGAGGGCTGTTGAGTATAGGGCTGCGGCTGTGAGGGTCTGTTGTATGAAGCGGAGAGCCATGATGGAGGACCGGATTACGATCAAGGGTTATTAAAATGTGCTATTAGTGCTTCTCTTGTAACGAAATGTAGACCAGCTGAAAGTTGGAGAATATCCGTGTCGATAGCACTGAAACTTCAGGCTCTTCTTATACATCAGGCTGCGAAGGCATGAAAGCATTGTAAGTATCCATGCCGAGCATCACCCAAACAGGCGGTCGCTGCCTCGGACGCAGACAAGGCCTCCAGATTGCCATGTAAGGCTTGTTTCCTGGCGATTTGCTGCTCCCCAGACGGTTGACGCTTGAGAGTCGAGGTTGGCATGTTTGACGTCTTGACGGTTTCAGACGCGTTTCGGCACCGACTACTCCGGGCGCCTCAGGTACGGATAGACCATCAGGCATGCTTATAGCTCTGTTGATCATCATCTACAGTGTTACCAAGTGTGGCTATGCGAGAGGGAACGGTTGTTCAGAGGTGCATTGCCCATATGCCAAGCCAAGTCATGTGCCGTCGGACACAAGGAACCCGTGGACGGTAATACGTCCATTATTGATAGTGCCAATGATGTCGCTACCGCAAGGTCGATTCGATGGATGTCTTCTGTTGCCGTCCCTCCGTGCGCACATCGGTGAGCTTGGATGGCGAGGCCTTTGTCCGCAAACCTTGCGATCGCATGCGCCGGCAATGACCAGGTTCCCGGTTCCGGATCGGTCACGGGGCAATCGACACCAAGTGCAAACCTTCCGTATGAAGCAAGTTGCGATCGTTGGCGGCGGTGGTGGCCGAGGAGGGGAGAACTAGATTCCGAGGCTGCTTTCACGTGATCACGCGTCAGAAGACGCCAAAAAGTCTGGCCCAACGACCACCAAATAAGCTAACCGAAAGCCATTGAGCACCATGGCCGGCCTGGACGAGTACAGCACGTATGTGCTTGGCGCCGTCAGTGCTGCGACACTCTACTTTTTGTATCTGTTGCTCCGGACAGACGCAGAAGCGCCGGTACCGTACCATGTCACGCCTCCTGAGCAAGCCCAGCCCGGCTGGAAGGGCCAGGTGCTCCAGGAGCCTACGCTGAAGGTATGGAGCGTCTGTTGTCATACTTGCAGGAACTGACACAGCCAGGTGTCTGGCTCCTCGCTCATCCAATGCTATGCCCCAGCGACTGGTGAAGCCCTCGGGCGCGTCAGTCCGTCGACCGCAGACGGCATCGACCGCGCCATCGCCACGGCAAAAGAAGCACAGGTCCAATGGGCGAAGACGACGTTCGCTGAGCGCAGAAGAGTCCTTCGAACGATGCTCAAGTTCATTCTCGAGAACCAGGAGACGATTGCGAGAGTGGCCTGTCTGGACACGGGCAAGACTATGGTGGACGCGGCGCTGGGAGAGATCCTCGTGACGACGGAGAAGCTGCGGTGGACGATACGCCATGGCGAAGAAAGCCTCCGGAACGAGCGCCGGGCGACCAACCTCCTCATGATGTACAAGTGGAATGAAGTCATGTACCAGCCATTGGGCGTCGTGGCAGCGCTGGTCAGCTGGAATTATGCGATGCACAACGTTTTGTCTCCGATGATTGCCTCGATTTTCGCGGGCAATGCCATCGTAGTGAAGGGCTCCGAGGCGACTGCGTGGTCCTCGGCCTACTTCACCGCAATCGCAACTAGCGCCCTGGAGGCCTGCGGACACTCTCCGAACATCATCCAGTCGGTCGTCTGCTGGCCCGATGTGGCAGATGACTTGACGTCGCATCCCGACATTAGCCACATCACCTTCATCGGCTCGCGGCAGGTGGCACACTACGTATGTGCTTCAGCGGCAAAGTCATTGACCCCCGTGTGCGTCGAGCTCGGCGGCAAGGACCCAGCCATCGTCCTCGACGATCTCTCCGACAGCAACTTCAAACGTGTAGCCAGCATCCTCATGCGCGGCACCTTCCAATCCGCCGGCCAGAACTGCATCGGCATCGAGCGCGTCATTGCGCTTCCCAACGTCCACGAGCGCCTGGTCGACTACCTCACGCCCAAGATCCGCGCCCTGCAGCCCGGCTCCATCCTCACCGACTCGCCCGACGTCCCGGTCGACGTCGGCGCCTCCATCTCGCCCGCATCCTTTGCCACGCTCGAGGCTCTCATCGCCGACGCTGTCAAAAACGGCGCACGCCTGCTCGCCGGCGGGACACGCTACACGCACCCCGAATACCCGCAAGGCCACTACTTCACGCCGACGTTCCTCGCCGACGTCACGCCCGACATGCGCATCGCGCAGCAAGAGCTCTTCGCGCCCGTGTTCCTGCTCATGCGCGCGGCCGACGTGTCCGACGCCATCGCCATGGCCAACAGCACCATGTACGCGCTGGGCGCCAGCGTGTACGGCACGGCAACCGCAAATGTCGAGCGCGTGGTGCGCGAGGTGCACGCGGGCATGGTGGCGGTCAACGACTTTGCCGTCACGTACATGGTGCAGCTCCCGTTTGGCGGCGTCCGGGGCAGCGGGTACGGGCGGTTTGCGGGCCCGGAGGGGCTGCGCAGCCTGTGCAATGTCAAGGCGGTGACGCGCGATCGCTGGCCCGGCGTCAAGACGGCGATTCCGCCGCCCATGGATATCCCGCTGCGCGGCGCGGGGGCGGGCGCGCGCGCGTGGACCATGGCGCAGGGGGTTGTGTGGATGGGGTATGCGCCCGGGCTGGGGGGGAAGCTGAGGGGGCTGCGGGGGATTGTGGGTGTGTAATTAATTCGTATGGTATCTGACATTACACCGTCTCAATGTACCGCCGCACCTCCCAGTCGGTCACGGCCTCGTCCCACAGCCGGATCTCGTGCTGCCGCGTGCCGCCAAAGTGGTCCACAAACGCGTCGCCAAACACGTCTCGCGCCACGCTCTCCGGGCGCATGAACTTGTCCGTGGCCTCCTTCAGGCTCTTGGCCAGGCGCTCGCCCTTGTCAGCGGCCCCCCCGACGTCCTCGCCCTTGCCCAGCGGCGGGATGGCAATGTCCATCTTCTTCTCGATGCCGCGCCAGCCCAGGGCCAGGATGGCGGCGAGCACAAAGTGCGGGTTTGTGTCGGCGCCGGGCACGCGCACCTCGAAGCGCGTGGCCTTGGGGCTCGCGGTGGGCGGGGCTATCAGGCGGATGGACGCGGCGCGGTGCTCGAGGCCCCAGGACACGGTGACGGGGGCCCAGAAGTTCTCGACCAGGCGCTTGTACGAGTTGACGTTGGGCGCGAGGATCGGCATCATGTCCGGCAGGCCGTCGATGAGCCCGGCGAGGAAGTGCCGGCCCAGGTCGCTGAGGCAGCGCAGGTCCGGGTACGCGGCGTCCGGGTCGGGCTCGGCGCGCGCGAACAGGTTGGCGCCGGCAGAGTCGACCAGCGAGATGTGCATGTGTCCGCTGTTGCCGGGGAGGCCCTCGCGCGGCTTCGCCATGAAGCACGGCGTGATGCCGTACTGCGAGCCGAGCGACTTGACGACGAGCTTGAACAGCGCGGCCTTGTCGGCCATGGCGCTGATTTGGCCGAATTGGAGGGCCTGCGGGTCAGCGACGGTGCCGGAGATTCACACAGCGGTACTCACAGCCTCAAACACGCCCGGGCCGGACTCGGTGTGCCAGCCCTCGATGCCGCAGTTGAAGCGCTCGCAGGCGTCGAAGATGCCGTAGAAGTAGTCCTGGTTGTGCACGGTGCGCGTGATGCTGTAGCCGAACATGCCCTCGGTCAGGCTGGGCAGCGCGTTGACGGGGTTCTCGCGCAGGAACGTGGCGGTGCCGCTGGAGTTGCGCTCCGGGCCGGCGTGCGTCTGCGGCGCGCGGAACTGGTAGAACTCGTACTCGGCGCCGGCCATGGCGCCGTAGCCATGCGCCGCGAGCTTGTCGACGGAGCGCTTGAGCAGCCCGCGCGGGCAGGCGTACAGCGCGTCGTGCGTGTCGGGGTCGTGGAAGGCGACGAGGAAGAAGGGCACGTTGTTCTCCCACGGGATGCGGCGGAACGAGGCCAGGTCGGGCACGGCAATCAGGTCGCGGTAGCCGTTCTCCTTGTTGGACACGCCCAGCTCGCGGAAGTACGTCTGGTCGTGCATGTCCCAGCCGAAGACGACGCTGCAGAAGCCGAAGCCGTCGCGGGCAATGGACAGGAACTTCTTCTTGGCCATGAGCTTGCCGCGCAGCATGCCGTCGACGTCGATGCCCGCCACCTTGACCGCGACATCGTCCTTGAGCAGCTCGGGCAGCGCCTCGAGCGTCACGGGGTCGGAAGCCATTTCAGTAGCGGAGGGGCAGCAGAGAGCAGAGAGCAGAGAGCAGTGCAGGGCAATGCAGCGGCAATGCAGGAGCAATGCAGAAGAGCAATGCACAGCGGAGCAGCGAAGAAGAGAGCCGGAGAGCAGTGCACGAGCAATACACAGCGGACAGTGCAGGACGCTGGACCCTCAAGGCTCAGCGCCGACTCGCGATAGCTGCTGCAGCAATGACGTGGGGCGTCGGAACGCTGCTAGCGCCCACTGCCGGCAATCAGCACACTGCGAGCCTCGCCGCCTGCATATGCTTTGAAAGTCTTAAAACCATCGACATGCCGGCATCCATGTCCGCAATCTGCCCGTCCATCCCTTGCGACCCTTGCGACCTGGCGACCTGGCGACCTGGCGACCTTGCACGCCCTGGTAGCCCACGCGACAGCCCCAAGCACCACCAATGTCCGCCAGACTCACCGCCACCACTGTGACCAGTCCCACCACATGGCGGGGTACTCGTCTGTACCACTCCATGCACTGACAGCACCAACGCCGTGATGCGCCTCGAGAGCCACGCGACCGTGAAGGGACTGAAGACCGCGTCTGCAGCCGTTGCTCCAGCCGCTCAATGGTAGCACTCACCGCCCTGCGTCTGGCAGCGCGCGCCGTCGCCGCCTTATCGTCCTATCGCCATTATCATATCATTCGCCGATGTCGGGCGGTCCCTCAATATCACCGGCCGTCGCCATCCGTGACCTCCCACAGCCTTCCATTGACGCTTAACACGCTGCTTTGACCACCGAACCACATCCAGCTCCCTCTGTCACAGGTACGCCATCTCGAGTGTGGTCGTTGCGCTGGCACACCTTCCCCGTTGACAAAGCGAGATGACGCCGCCGCCATGTTAATATGACTAATATCAACCATCGTGACTATAAAACTTCAAACACCGCCTCTGACTTGCCTCCAGATTCTGATTCCACTCCTATACCCACACACTTCAACACTACATCCTGCAGATTCAACATGGGCCGTCTTGAAGGAAAGAACGCCATCGTCACCGGCGCCGCTGGGTAAGTGCCATCTGTGCCCCAGGAGACACGCACCCCGTCGACAACCTCTGCAACCACCTATCTGCAAGAGATGCTCATTCCAGGATTTGGAGCTCTGGAGATTGCTAAGCCAGTGTGGCGAGGTGCCGCCACCGTGCAGGCATATCAGACTTTTCGACCCTTGGCACCAGCGACCACAACCGACAATAAAATGCCGTAGACCTTCTGGATGTAGCTGACACCGCGCAGCGGCATCGGACTTGAGACTTCGATTCTCTTTGCACGTGAGGGCGCCAACGTCCTCCTCTCGGACATTTCCGGCCCAGCTCTGGAAAAGGCAGTGGCCAAGCTCCTCGAAGTCGTGCCCGGCGCGAAAGCGCTCAAGATCGAGACCAAGATCTGCGATGTGTCCAAGGAATCCGACGTCGAAGCCATAGTCGCCCACGTCGACTCCTGGGGCGGTCTGGACATCATCTTCAACAACGCCGGCATAATGCACGCCGACGACGACGACGCCGTCAACACCCCGGAGAAGATCTGGGACCTGACACAGGCCATTAACGTCAAGGGTGTGTGGTTCGGCAGCAAGCACGCAGTCCTGAGCTTCCGCAAGCACGGAAAGACAAAGGCCAGCGTCATCAACACTGCCAGCGTCGTCGGTCTTGTCGGCTCTGCTACACCACAGTTGGCGTACACAGCCAGCAAGGGTGCGGTTCTGGCGCTGACGCGGGAGCTGGCTATGGTGCACGCCAGGGAAGGCTACAGGTTCAACTCGCTCTGCCCTGCGCCGTTGAAGTAAGCTTTTAATAATTTCTGACTGTCTGCATATTAACAGCCCCAGCACCCCCCTGCTCCAGGACTGGCTCGGTGACGACGCTGAGAAGCGCCACCGCCGCGAGGTCCACTTCCCCACTGGCCGCTTCGGCGAGGCCATCGAGCAGGCCCAGGCCGTTCTGTTCCTGGCCAGCGACGAATCCAGCTTCGTCAACGGCACAGATTTCGTCGTCGACGGCGGCATGACCAAGTGCTACACAACACCAACCGGACCCCCCACCGAGGCCCCCAAGAACAACGCCCGATAGAGAATCCCGGACCTTTGCGCGTGAGATATCGGAGCACGGAGTTCAGTGTATTGGGTGTCCCGGAAGGACTACTTCGTTCACTTCGATGATAATGACTAGAACATAGAATACAATCTTCAACTACCATCTTATGACTGGTGATATCCCGCAATTCATGGAAGATGATTGTCGTTTGGAGCGTTCCGTATTGTCGATCTAAATCTTGATTTACAGCGACGGCCAACGTTGAGATGGCTCTTCGACATGAAAGATGCAGATGCCGAGAGAGTGCACACCGAACGGCTCAGAAGACCTAACGCAAGACCTGAGCAATATGCGTCGAAGAAATAGAGCTCCGTAGCTGCCTAACATCACGAGACAGCACAGACTCGGTTGGGCTTGCGAAGCCACCCGTACTTGCGTGGCGCTTCTCTCAAGCAGTCCCAATGGCAGCCGCCGAGTATACGTTGTATTATACACAGTAGCAGAGAAGTCCTCACATGCCTCCGCATCAAGCCTCGGTCCACGCCCGAACCAGCTAGCTCCGAACCTAATACAGCAACCGCGTCAGCATCATTGTCAACCCCACAGACCGTTAACCCACCTTCGCCAGGATCTTGCATTGTGAGACGGCGTTCCTGAACAGGGATTGAGGGCTGTTTCTCGCATTCCTCGCAGTCACTGCCGCATTTGACGCTCCGCCACTCCGTCGGACGTCTTGTCGATCTGCGTCTGACATGCCCGATTCTCTTCTTTGCTGCCTTGAAGCCATCTCGAGCTCTCATGTAGACTTGTAAAGGCCAGCTCGCCCTGCGCTGGCGTCTTCACCGTCACAATGGAGGTCACGCCCGCAAATGTAGCTCTTGCAGCTGTGCCGGAGTCGGTACTTGCTTTCTACCTTCTCCCCAGCCTCGCTGCAGGAACCACACTGATCTCTGTCTTCTTCACGTCTCTGCTTCTCAACTTTGCCCTCTATGGCACGTACAAGCTCGTCGTCTACCCGTTCTTTCTGAGTCCTCTCCGCCACCTGCCGACAGCGAGGGGCTTCAGGCCGCTCGTCGGACACGGGCTTGCTTTATTTCAGCGTCCACCAGGCCAGCCTCACCTCGACATCATCAAAGCAACGCCCAACGATGGCGTCATCCGGACGTACGGCTTTTTCCACACTGACAGGCTCATTGTCACTAGCCCTGCGGCGCTCGCGGACGTGCTCGTCCATAAGTCGTACGACTTCGAGAAGCCGGCGTGGATAAGCGAATTCCTACGGAGGTTTCTGGGCAACGGCCTGGTCATGCTCGAGGGCGATGTGCATAGACACCACCGCAAGCAGATCATGCCTGCGTTCTCGTTCCGCCAGATCAAGGAGCTGTATCCGGTGTTCTGGTCGAAATCGATCGAGTTCTGCGACACAGTCGAGGCTGCGCTGGCAGACGAAGCATCCAAAATCGTCGAGATCGGCCACTACTCGACGCAGGTCACGCTTGACATCATCGGGCTGGCGGGTCTCGGTCGCGACATTGCATCACTGCGCAGCGGTGAAGACGAGCTCGCGAAGACGTTTGAGGAGGTTCTGGAGCCCACGTCGGAGAAGGCAATCTACTTCCTATGCCACCTGCTCTTCCCGCCACGACTGATCGCGATGCTACCATGGAAGCTGAACGAACGCGTCAAGATCATGACCGGGAACCTCAAGCGAATCTGCACAAACTTCGTCGTCGACCAGAAAGCCAAAACAAAGCTCGACAGTGGAGACAACAGCCGAGACATCCTCTCCTTCATGATTCGCAGCAACAACTTCTCAGACCAAAGTCTCGTCGACCACCTCCTGACCTTCATCGCCGCGGGCCACGAAACCACCTCCTCAGCGCTAACATGGGCGTCCTACCTGCTCGCCACGCACCCCGCCATCCAAACCCGCCTGCGCGCCGAAATCCACACCCACATACCCAACCCCGCCCTCCTCTCCAGCCCCAACACGGACATCGCCGCCCTGCTAGAAAACATGCCGTACCTCAACGCCGTCTGCAACGAAACCCTGCGCCTCTACCCCACGATTCCCGTGTCGTCGCGCTGCGCCACGCGGGCCACCACCATCGCCGGCGTGCCCGTCCCCAAGGGCACCACCGTGTTCCTCGTGCCGTGGGCGATCAACCGGAGTCCCGCGCTGTGGGGCGGCGACGCCGCGGTCTTCGAGCCCGCGCGCTGGATCGACGGGGGCCGCGCGACGCTGAACGGCGGCGCCGAGAGCAACTATGCGTTCCTGACGTTTTTGCACGGGCCGCGCAGCTGCATTGGCGAGCGGTTTGCACGCGCCGAGCTGCGCGCGCTGGTGGCCGCGTTTGTGGGCCGGTTTGAGATGGGCATGGCGGTGCCGGGGGAGGCGGTGGTGGTGGGCGGCACGATCACGAGTAAGCCGGTGGATGGGATGCGGTTGCGGCTGCAGGCGGTGCGGTGGGAGTGAGTGGTTGTAGATGTGCAGTAACTCTGCCTCGGCAGCTGCCAACCGTGTCCAACAATCCCCTCATTATTGTTCCGATGGCAAGAGGTGAACGGTTGCGGCACGCTTACTCGAACAATCACATGTTGGTGGGGCTTCCCCGCACTAGGTATCAACGGAGCCGCAGATCGCTGCAGCTTGTCTTAGCGTTGCGGGGTGATCTCCAGGCACGTATTAAGAGGAGCATGCCTCGGCGCATGCTGTGATGGTCTCTTGAGGAGATCCGGGTACGCACATTCCGCTCCTAGCATGCGGACCACGGAAAGCTAGCAACAGTCTTAAGAGCTATCACCTGTCGAGTCCCAGTCCCAGCCAGAAAGGTAGACCGTACCACGACACACGTGATCAGCGAGTCCTCGTCTGAACATATATCTACTACCTCCATCCCAACCAACTCAGGCCGGGCCTGACACCACCATCATGCCCCTCGGCAGACCCCTCGGCGGACCCCTCGGCGGAACCCTCACCAGCACCCGGCCCAGCATGGCCGGCCTCGCCCTCTCCGGCGCCACCAGCGCCCTTACCTCGCCCCTCCTAACAGGCACGCTCCTCTACATCCTCACGCGCGGCCCTCCCCGTCTGCGCGCCCGCCTTTTAGCCCCTTTTCAATCCACCCACCCCGTCACCACCAACACGCCGCGCGGCATCGCGCGCCTGACAGCCCTCATCACGCTGCTCAAGCTGCTCACCGCCGCCGCCGTCCTGCGCCGCGCCAACCGCGCCCTCAACGCCCTGGCCTGGAACAACTGGGCTCTGGGCCGCAGCGGCGCGGCGTGGCAGTTCGGGCCCGCCAAGGCCGAGCTCGTGCTCGTCACCGGCGGCAGCAGCGGCTTCGGGTACGAGATGGTGAAGGCGTTTGCGGCGCACGCGCGCGTGGTTGCCGTCGACATTGCGCCGTTCCCGGCGGAGTTGGAGGCGTTGCCCGACGTCCACTTCTACCGCTGCGACATCGCGGACACGGCCGCGCTGGAGGGCGTGTGCGAGCGCATCAGGCACGACCACGGGACTGTCAGCGTGCTGGTCAACAACGCGGGCATCGGCATTGGGAAGACGCTGCTCGAGGTCTGTGGGGGGGGGGGGGGGGGGGGGGGGGGGGGGGGGGGGGGGGGGGGGGGGGGGGGGGGGGGGGGGGGGGGGGGGGGGGGGGGGGGGGGGGGG